>QNUK01000118.1:0-137500 GCA_013621035.1 Clarias magur | reverse complement strand
GCACAGCGAGTAACCCGGATTGTCCAGTATCAGCCAAATCTTTCTTCGGATTCTCCCAAGCAGCTGCTTGTCAAACTTGGTCGCGTCACTATAGAATAATAAAATCTCATCAAAGGAGGAATTAGTGCTGCCCTCGTCACTTTTATCCTCCCAGTCCTCTTGGTACGGCTCCATTTTTCTGCAGTGGTAGGTGTTGCTGCAACAGGAGTCGATGAAAAAGTCATTGATCCCCCAGTATTCGATTTCCTGGCTGAATGAGAAAATGCAGAGTTCTTCCATAACATGCAGGCGGCCTGTGTTGTAGAAATTCAGGACATAGGGGAAAAGTGCAGGGTTTCGGTCAAAGTAGAACTCCCGTTCAGCGTCATCGTAGTCATCGCACAGCTCCAGGATGGATTCCTTCGACTGGCATCGCAGCAAGCGGGCAAGTCGTGTTTCAGGGAAGCGAGACAGGATGCTAGAGAGCAGTCTCCTCTTGAAGCCTCCTACGTTAATGCGTATGGCGCTGTTCTCGGTATTAAACACGTTTAGATCATTCAGCGTGTGTGCAGACATGTCTTGAATCTCGCCGCAAGACTGATCCGGTTCGCAAATCATGCAGGCTTTTGTGCAAACTGACAAATGACCGTAGGATTATAATCTCCCTCGGGGCTTTCGTCTACACCCGCATTCGGAGCTGAGAGTTATGAAACTCAGTAAACAGCTGGGCATTTCACTGGGGAGGTTTCACTCCTGGGTGTTTTTGCGCGCTGAGCGGATGAACAGCCCTTAAAACGTCGCCCAGTGGCGTCACACACGTCATTGTCCCAAGTGTTTGATTAATTAATTAATTAATGAATTGATTGATTGATTGATTGTTTCACTCACTGCCTGAAACGATCCTTATTTCGGTTGCTGTAAATAGCCTATAGAGTGATTCCAGTAAGAGTCATGAGTTGAGATTTGGGGATGATGAAGCGCGCACCTCCCAGACCCTCGGCTTGACGCCCTCCAGACGAGTCGCTGTCTGTGCGGATTATGAGACACAAGGGTTTCCTTTCCTTTCCTTTCCTTTCCTTCCCGCAGCTCAGAACCCAACCAGCAAGCCGTCTCCTTTTGCCGCCGATCAAATTTCTTTCTTAACGCGCACAAAAGAAAACGTCACTCCTGAAACATCTCGTGCTCTTTGTCTGTGATGGAGGAAGTCACTGCGGATCGCTGTCACTGCGCGCGCCCGTGCTGATGTTCCGATAGGGACAGATCCACTAAAAGCGCTCCAGGGGTGCGCGAGCCGCCGCTGCCAATTCACTATGGCGACAGCAAGGAGAAAAATGTTGCTCATCATCCGAGCTATTGTTGTATTACTCTATACAACTACAGTCTCTCTCTCTCTCCCTCCCTTGCTCCCTCTCTCTCTCCCTCCCCATGGCGAATTAGGGGGTGATCATTTCAGTTAATTGATTACTTAACTTGGTACTATCTCTTTCCAGAAAGCAATTTCATACATCATCATCATCATCGTTATTATTATTATTATTATTATTATTATTATATATCGCAGATGAGTCCAATCAGTTTACAATACGTTTACAACTCCGACAATAGAATTCAGTCTTTTTTTTCCCCCGTTTCAATGACTCTGTGCACATAAGAGGCTCAGGCTCTTTCTCTTGGCTGACAGGAATGGAACCTGATGTGGTCTTCTGCTGATGAAGCCCATTTACAGTTCTGTGAAAAAGTATTTGATTATTTATTTATTTGTTTATTTTGTTCACATTTAAATGATTCAGATCATCAAACACATTTTCATATTACACAAAGATACCCTCATTAAATGCAGTTTTTAAATGATGATTTCATTTATTAAGGGAAAAAAAGCTGTAACCTGGCTGGCCCTGTGTGAAAAAGTGATTTCCCCTAAACTGGTTATAATAACTGGTTGTGCCGCCCTTAGTGGCAACAGCTGCAAGCAAGCATTTGCAATAACTGGCAATGACTGGCAATAACTGGCATCATTGTGGAGGAATTTTGTCTCTTCTTTTCAAAATTGTTTTATTACAGTCACATTCGAGGGTTTTCGAGCATGAATGGTCTGATTAGGAACATCAATCAGAGACTTTGTCCAGTCTTTGATTAGGCCACTCCAAAACCTTTTTTTTTTTAATGAGCCATTCAGATGTGGATTTGCTGGTGTGTTTCGGGTCATTATCGTACTGCATAACCCAAGCGCGCTTGAGCTTGAGATAAGGGACTGATGGCAGGACATGCTCCTTTGAGATTTTCTGGTAGATCACAGAATTCATGGTTCAATCAATTATTGCAAGTTTCCAGGTCCTAAAGCTACAAAGCAGCCCCTGACCATCACACTACCACTACCATGTTTGACTGTTGGCATGATGTACTTTTAATGAAATGCTGTATTCATTTTATGCCAGATGTAACAGGATGCACACCTATTTAAAAAGTTCAATTTGTGTCTCATCGGTTTCCAGAATATTGGCCCAAAAGTCTTGGGGATAATCAAATGTTTTTTTGGCAAATGTGAGATGTGTCTTTGTGTTCTTTTCGTCAGCAGTGTCTTGGAACTCCCCCACAGATGCAGTTTTTACTCAGTATCTTTCTTATTGTTGAATCATGAACACTAAACTTAACTGAGGCAGTTCTATACATGTTGTTCTGGGTTCTTTTATTAGCTCCTGGATGAGTCGTTGTTGTGCTCTTGGAGTAAATCAGTAGGCTGGCAATTCCTGGGAAGCTTCATCAAATTTAATCCATTTGTGGATAAGGCACTTCACCATGGTTGAGTGGAGTCCCAAAGCCTTAGAAATGGATCCCTTTCCAGCTTGATAGATGTCAATTACTTTGATTCTCATCAGTGCTTGATCTGTTTTGATCATGTTGCTTTTTGAGAACTTTTAGTGTGTTTTACTTTGTTAGAAAGGTTCTATTTAAGTGAGGTTTTGGTTCAACAGGTCTGGCATTTAAATGAGACACACTGTTTTTTGCAGCATTATATCACAAGATTTGATGTTTTGTGCCTACTGCTTTCTGCTTATCACTGATGTAAAGAATGCTAATTTGAGTTACTATAGTGTGTCAGCTCTGAGACTGTGAAAAACACATTGTGAAAAACCTTATCATCAGATGCCCACCAGTTTTTGAAATAGTCAAACTGGCCCATTTGGCACTAACCACTTAATGGTAACATTCACAGGGATCACAGGGTTTTTCCCCCGATTCTGATGTTTGATGTTCCCATTAACTGAAACTATTGGCTTGTCTCTAAATAAACGGTTGTGCTGCTGCCGCATGATTGGCTGAGTGAATAGCTGCATGAATACAGTAGGTGTACAGGAGACAGTGAGTGTATATTTCAGATATTTGTTAAATGCCTTTAACAAAAAGTAATATGTGGCGTTAATTAGGAGGGACAGACGCAAATATAAAAGCAGCCCAGATAATTGACTCAGAGAGCAATCTAATGCGACTATCTTGTGAATACACTGCATCCACTGGCAGGGTTGTCTCAGTAACTTAAAATAAAATTAACATGCAGTACAACTCAAACACAATTTATTTTTGAGTTGTACTGCATGTGGTGGAGAAGGAGAGGCAGCAGCAGCATTGTGCGAGGGAGGATAAGTGGAGCATGATCAACCATCATGCCCCACTCCAGTGGTTCTACCACATAAAGGATGCTAACTTATGAATCACTCATTGGTAACTGGCACATCATCTATTCCAGTTTGAGGTGGTCCACAGTCTGTGGAAGTTGGCAGTGGCTAATTACCTCTCCTACCAAGTGTGTATGCGTGTGTAGATTAATACTTTGGAAATTAAACAAATTGATTGACCAGCATAGCCAATGTGATTGAAAGTTTTGTACAACATGATCTGGTGACTGAGGAGGCCATTTGAGTACAGTACAGAAAATTGTCATGTTCAAGAATCCTGTTTGCGATGGTTTTACCTTTGTGACATTGCACATACCCCGTGGTTATAAAATAATATACACTGTCAGCAACAGTACTCAGGTAGACTGTATCACTTAAATGGTGCTCACCTGGTACTAATGGGCCCAATGTTTGCCAAGAAAATATCACCACAAAATTTAACCACAGCCACCTGTCTGAATTGTTGGTGCAAGACAGGAGGGATTCCAGCTTTCATGTTGTTTACACCAAATTCTGTCCCTATACCATCCAAATGCTGCAGCAGAAAATGAGACTTCTGGCTGGACATTTTCCTTCAGGGTTTCCTGTTAGAACACAGATGGCCAAGGACCATCTGCTCTTTTCTTAGGTGCACAATGAGTCACTCCAGGTAGAAGACATACAGCAGAGGAAACGGTGGGTACCCTGGTCTCACCGTTCCTGCCTGCTGAACGGACTGGGAAAATTGGCCTTTAACATGAACACAGCTGAATGCCCCAGTGTAGAGAAGGGAGATGAGAAAGTGAAACTTCTCCCTAAGCACCACTGTATACGCAAGCATTGAATAGTTACAATGGGATTATTAATCTGATTGATGGCCCTTTCTTAGTCACGTTTTAGCATGATTCTGATTGTACTGATATATAATGTCACAACACACACACACACACACACACACACACACACACACACACACACACACACACACACACACACACACACACACACTGTAAGCATAGTTGTGGTAGGCACAGGATGAGGCAATGAAATAATAGCTCCAGTGTGATAGAAGTTAATGGACAAACCCCCATCCAACAGATTCTGCCCAACCAGCAGTGTTGAACCCACCCCCTTCCCCCCACGTTCCTTAACCTCAAGTCCTACAGAAGTACAGATCCCTATTGTCCGTTCACTCACAAAGACTCAGTTTGTACACACATGCATTTCTCTCTGTCAAAGACCTCTAGCACTGTCCTACCAGCAAAACTGTATGAACCCTGGTGCAAAGGAACAGCATCCTTAAAGGTAGTTATTTTATTTTATTACATTAACAAAACATCTCCCAAGTGACTTTGGTCTGAACATAAATGTGAATAGTTTGCTTATCGATTGTGTGCTGCGCAGCTTAAAAGCTTTTTGATTCAGCCCTTGTGCTTTATGTAGTCAAGCATTAATCGCAGTCACAGTTCCATTGCTGCTGTTCTCTTGAATGTTCACTGTTACTTTTATTTACAACACAGTGTGTAGAGAAAGGTTCATTCTCTTCTTATGCATCTTGGGAGCTTCACCTGAATATTCACCATGGAGGTAAACACAAGTTACAACTTGAAGTACCAGTCGAGCAGCTATATTTTTTGTTCATCCTACATTTTAAATGCCTAATGAGAACTAGAACATGTGAACATGTGGGAAAAGTGGATTTACTCATTACAGACCAGGATCAATTTATCTAGCTGTACTAAAACCTAACCTGGAGTTTAATCTTAACCATTAATTAAATCAATCCAGGATATTGCCTCTGAAATAAGTTTACTGATGACTTTAGCACTGTTGTTGGACTAAATTAGTTTGATATTAAAGTCTATTTTAACTAACAATCATAAACAGTAACAAAACATCAGAAAGATGCAATACTGTATACTCATGATCAAGAGTTCATAATCATTAGATCGTGAGTTTTTTTTTTGATAATACCAGTTATTACGATTATTAACATTATTACATTGATAAAGACAGCAAATCCGCTGAGATTATACCAGATACTAATTGCTCCTTTCCAAAGATTCTTCAGATCTGTGTATGAAATATTTGGAAATGTAATGGTTATTTCCCTAGGCATTGGGTTAATTGAAGTTCTATTAGAATATGTTGGGTCTTTTGTTGTACAGAAACTTCTGCTCTTGACTTTAAGTGATTTCCTTCAGCTGAAGTTGTCTCATGTCTCATCTGATCTTTGGTCTGTGTAAAGTTTGCCGTAAACAGACTATTGGTACTGTTAAGCAATGCTTGGTTAAGCATTTTTTTAAGGCCAACCTGAACTGGGATGGAGAGTAAGCATTTCTCATTGGGCCTCAGCTAACTTCTTTTCTGTAATTCTAAGCGTGTTTCCATTCTTTCTCTCTCTCTGCTTTTGTGATTGCCAAAACAAATGTCTGACAAAATCACTAACCATCAAGGACATGCTTATATTTGATGTTTTTATTCTGTCAAAGATTCTATGGAATCTTCAGACCACAATGATTTTATGTTTTCTAGCTCTGTAATGGTGGTAACAATGTTGTGGGTAACTAATAATGAACTGTTCCCTACCAAGTCGAGCTGTATCTATACTTATGTTGCTTGATTTTTTAACTCACAATACCTAGTGTCCTTTTGTTGGGTCAGGGCCCTTCTTGGTAATGACCCAACAAAAGGACACTAGGTATTGTGAGTTAAAAAATCATGCAACATAAGTATAGATACAGCTCGACTTGGTAGGGAACAGTTCATTATTAGTTACTCACAACATTGTTACCACCAATTGATTGGTGAGAATGAGGATGGTATGTCTATGGCAGCATACAGAAGAAAAGCTGGTGATCGATTTAACCCAATGGCATCCCGGAAGGGGCCAGTTAAGCTTCTACCAGTTCACAGACACAGACAAAGTTTCCTTTAGTGAGCAACTGGTAACCTAAACAAAGGTTACTTTTCATGCTAACTTAAACATAGTTTTACAAGGGATTTATATGTGGACATACTACCCTTTTCAGTCTGGTTCTTCTCATGGGTTTTTCCTCGTGTCATCTCAGGGGTTTTTTTCCTTGCCATTTTCTTGTCTAGCTTGCTTATTACAGACAAACTGAACAAGCCATGAATCTGTTTTGAAACTTTTAAATTAAAGCTGATTTGCTACAATGTTACTCACTGAATAACTGACATACTCACATGCATACTAACTGGTAACATTTACTTTCTCTTTGGCTGAACATAGTGGTCTTTGATTGGAAACAATTAGGGGTTTCTTCTGTTCGCCGAAAAAAGTTTTTTTTAACTATGTCACCAACTAATGTGCATGCAGGATGATGTTTATTTTTATTTTTTCTTCAGATATATATCCTAGGAATTCTAATTGCAATATGTGGCAATCTTCTCATCAGTATTTCATTAAACATTCAGGTGAGTGTGGCTTCAGATGAAAATGTATATATAGCTGCCTAGATTCTGACTGCTAACTACTGCTCTCTCACCAGAAGTACACTCACACACGTCAGTCCCAACAAGGCACCAAGCCATACTACACCAGTCGACTGTGGTGGTGTGGAATCCTACTGATGGGACTTGGTGAACTTGGTAACTTTGCTGCATATGGATTTGCACCAGCTTCCCTCATTGCTCCTCTTGGCAGTGTTTCTGTCGTTGGTAAGCCTTACTGCCTCTCTCAGCTAATAACAATTAAATGAGGCAATAGTGTTTCAGTAGTGGCCATCTCGCATATGTGCCGTGCTTTGCCATTTTGCTCCTTCTTATTCACAGGCTTCTGTAAGATTTAAATGACTTAATTTCAGTTTTATTTATATAGTGCATTTAACCACAATCGGCAGCATGCTGTAGCTAATGCATTAGCACTGTGGCCTCCCACTTCCAGGGTCGAGAGGTCATTAGTTCTCTGGGATAGGCTCCAGGCCCTCAACACCCTGTACAGGATAAGCGGTATAAAAGATGAATTAATAAATAAATGAATAGATTTAACAACAATGTGCAACTTTTAAAAATGGATGTACTTACCATATGTATAGTACATACTACTCTTATATAAAACAAGGAGTTATGAAATCATAAAATTAAGCAGAGACCTGCTTATTATTCGGCCAACATAAAGCAACATTTATAAGCAGTGAAGTGACGACATTGATAAAACAAGCTGGTTATACACAGATTTTCAGTTAAAGTCCCACAATTCCTGCTTGTTAACAAGTTTCTGTGGGAACATTTTAAAAATCATGTTCATCATCATGTATCTTATACATTAACAAATCTCAGTTTAAGCTAATTTTTAATGATATAATGTTCGTGTAACTAAATCTTTACTCCTGTGTTAACTAATAAGTTACACTTTACCTAACTAGTAATAACCTGTTTGGACAAAACTACTTCAGACCCATTCCATTGGCAAAGATAAGAAATATGAATTATGTTGATCAAATGCAGTTAATGAAGCCAACTTTAACAAGCTGATGATTTCAATTCATACATACTCATTTTCCTAATTGTCTTTTGATTCTGTAAAGCTTTTTTTTTTTTTTTTGCAACAATGACCACTGTTTTGAATTTAATTAAATTGAACTTTATACTGCTTGTTCTGCTGGTGAATATACAGTATGCAAACTTTGAATTTTTGCCAAATTTTGCAATGCTTTTAGCAAAAAAATTTATTTATTTATTTATTTTATTAAAAAGTTAAAAGTTACGCCGCACAGTGGCTTAGTGGTTAGCACAGTGACATTGCACTTTCAGGGTTGTGCAGTGTGAGCGTGTCAGTGTCCATGTATGGACTGGCACTCTGTCCAGGGTGTACCGTGCCTCGTGCCCTAAGTCTCCTGAGATAGGCTCCAGGCCCCCCCACGCCCCTGTATACAGGATAGAGCGGTATAGGCGATGAGATGAGTTAAAAGTTAATAGCCATAGTAAAATCTCACTTTCTTTACCCAAAAGAGACAACAAACAAATTGTTTGTATAAGTAACACCTGCTGTAATAAAAACCCATTAGAAAAATATTCCCAAACATGAAGAACCTAAAGCAGAATGGATGACAGAACTAACAGAAGATTTACATGTAAAACAACTGACTTTAAACAATTGACGTGATGGTCAGTTTGACTGTTTAAAGCAGGCAAGCAATCGATTTATCCTGAATCAATAAAGCAATCAAGATTTGATTAAAGAGTAGACTTCCGCTTTAATAAAAAATATATGGCATTTACGGTTTGGGAATTATAAGAAATAATTAGTTCACAAATTCCCTCCATTTGCACACACTCAAAAGTAATTGGACATGCGACTAAAATCTGCTTCTATGGCCAGTTGTAACCTTAGTTTCTTAGATACTTTTATGACATGTTAGGCAAATAAGAGTTCTGTCCTAGATTGCAACTGATAACAGTCCAAAGTAAGCTTGATGTCAAAGTCTACAATCAAGAGACAGCTTCATAAATGTTAATAGAAAGTGTGTTTCTCAAGATATAAACCACTACTGAAGTGAAAGGAATTTTTTGTTGTTGTTGTTGTTGCTAAAAACAATGTATTGGAATCGGCATATACAAACTGGTTCACTGGTGTTTATGGATGATATGAATGCTTATAGAAGTAATGGAAAAATTGCATATTAAGTGTACTGTAGGTGTATTTATGGCATTGATGGATAATAACCCAAATTGTCCAAAAGCAACCCAAGCCAAAGAAACTGAATGTCTTGAAATGATCGAGTCAATTACTTCACTTCAACCCAATTGAGCGTACTTTTCTCTTACTGAAGGCAAAACTGAAGGTTCTACACATCTCTCCCTCTCTTTCTCTCTCAGCAAGTGCTGTAATCTCTGTTGTTTTCCTGAAAGAGATCTTACGAGCCTCTGATGTACTGGGTAGGTGTTACAAGCTCTTATCTTGGTTCATTTTATGGTTATGTGTGAGCATAATGCACATTTCAAAGCTTACATTAAAAATAGTTTTAAAAAGCTTCAAACTGTTCATACTCTGCAGTGGCCCATATTTCTAGTGTCTCTGGCTTGTCTATAGGCGGCGTCCTTGCTCTAACTGGTACATACCTGCTGGTGACCTTTGCCCCGCACTCTGCCCCCCATGTGACAGCCAACATGGTGGAGCGCTGCCTCATCAGCTTGCAGTTCCTCATCTACTTTGTATGTCTCTTTAGCTGACCATGCTGCACTGGATGTGAATATTACAATAACAATGCACTCTTTAACTCCAATGTCAAAATCTTGGGAATGAATTGTATGTAAACCGTACTTGACTAAGGAACCAAGTGATTGCATTAAGATTGTCAAACAGTCAATATTGCTCTATATTTATAATATGCATTCCTGTGCTATATATTTACATTATTGTTTGTCATTATTATTATGAGATTATGATTATTATTATTATGAGTAAATTATGAGATTACAGCCATGCGCATTGACTGGTTAATAATCTGTCTTTCTCGTAATCTCTCCTACAGTTTACTGAAGTGCTTTTGTTTTGTATCCTGCTCTACCTGTACAAGTGCAGGAACATGAAGCACATTGTTATTGTGATGCTTCTGGTGGCTCTACTGGGTAAGAGTGTGCACATCTCACATTGCCAATAAACATACTGTATATGGCCCATCATTCCATTCTAAACAGCGTTTTGAACAAATAAATGTATTTGTATATACATTATATGCATTTCAGCCTCTGTGACTGTGATCACGGTAAAAGCTGTGTCTGGAATGATCACAGAGACAATTCGTGGGAGCCATTTACAGCTCACATATCCTATTTTCTACATCATGTTTGTCATCATGGTAGTCTCATGTGCGTTCCAGATTAAGTGAGTTTTTCCATTCAATTATATACTAAATTATATCAATTATTGCCATAACTTGCTTTATTTTATTTGTTTTATTATTAGTGCCTTGTGTTTTATTTGCGTGCTGAATACAGTCATGTGTAAAAGTTAGTCCCACTTCCTGCAATTTCATGTGTTTTTGTGTAAAAAACATAATAAAAATCTTATGATCGTACTGGGTCGCAGTATTAACCAATTACACCATCAGACGAACAACAGCATATAACTATTTTCACTACGACATTATTTATTTAACACAATGAAGCCAAAGGCAAGAAAAAGACATGTGGGAAATACTAAATACCCCTTACTGGTTTCTCTTAAATCCTGCAGTAAAGGAGGATTTAGTATTGCCCATAAAGACATAAAGACATAAGCAATCAATAGAGAGAAGCAATTGTTGTTGCACATCAATCTAAAAAGGGGTTATAAATCCATTCCCAAACTATTTGGAGTTCACTGTTCTACATTGAGAAAGTTTATTCGCAAGTAAAAAGGATTCAAGACAGTTTACATCTTCCCAGCAGTGGGCGTCCCATCACATTCACCCCTAGGTCAGACTGTCCAGAGAGAGAAAAAAAAGCCCATGACATCACAATTAGAAGAAGACTGAACAAGTATGGTTTGTTTGCAAGGGTTGGCAGGATATTCCTATTTAATCTAAAATTAACATGTAAGCAACTGAGTTGTTTGGCCATGTTTAGAAAAAAACAAAGAGCATTAGTATTCTAGGGGCAAATGTAAGGCAATCTGTGCAATATTAAAACTTGGCCGGAATTTGATCTGTTGCACACCAGTAAATCTACATCAGAATGCCTCATGCTTCAAGTTATTGCTGCTAGTTATTGTACCTAGTAGTGCCCACATGTTTTTTTTGTGTTTTTTTGGGACATTCATTTAACTTTTTTGTTAGACCACCTACAGTCTTGCGTTCCAAAGCCTGATGCATTTTGGAAACGAGTGCTGTGGACTGATGAAATAGAACACGTTGGCCACAATCAGCAAACGCATGTTTGGAGAAAAAAAGGAGCAGCATTTCATGAAAAGAACATCTTGCCAACTATTAAGCATGGGGGTGGATCTATCATGCTTTGGGGTTGTGTAGCAGCCAGTGGCACAGGAAACGTTGCACCGGTGGAGGGAAGAATGGATTCCACTTAATACCAGCAAATTCTGGAAGCAAACATCAGACCATCTGTAAAAAGCTGAAGCTGAAAAGAGAATGGCTTCTACAACAGGATAATGATCCTAAACATACCTCGAAATCCACTATGGGATCCCTCAAGAGACGCAAATTGAAGGTTTTGGAACGGCCATCACAGTCCCCTGATTTAAACATCATTGAAAATTTGTGTGTAGATCTTAAAAGAGCTGTGCATGCAAGACGACCAAAGAATATTACAGAACTAGAAGCCTTTTATAAGGACGAATGGGAGAAAATCTCAAGTACAAGAAATGAAAGACCTTTAGCTAGCTGTAAAAAGCTTTTGCAAGCTGTGATATCTGCCAGAGGAGGTGTTAATAAGTGCCCAGACTTTTGCACAGTGCCACAATAATGTTTTTATTTTGTTGCTTTGTTCAATTTATGACATAAAATGTAACTATGCACCAAAGTTTGCTGATTCACTTTTCACTTGAAAAATCACCAAAATACGTTATTATTTGAGAGGTGCCTAAACTTTTGCATAAAACTGTAAATATTTGAAATGGGTTCAAAATGAATTATTGTGATTTGTTCATTATGTTCCACTTCTTTAAGGTTTCTTAATGAAGCTATGAAGATGTTTGATGCGACAGAAATTGTTCCTATCAATTTTGTTTTCTTCACAGCCAGTGCTGTAATAGCAGGTACTAATGCATATGCGCTTTATGTTATAATTAATCAACATAATTTTAATACATGACTGACATGGGTACAGTATAAATAATATTATAAATAACAGAATGACTTAAATAAAATATAAATAGTCTTGGTATCCATTAACTTCCCAAAATTACATTTGTAATTGAGTATTCATTCCTTTTCTATATATCTCTCAATGTCTTCATCTAAAATATTTCAGTAAGGATATGAAATATATCCTCAATATTAAAATAACTTCAAACTGATACATTTTGTTTATTTTTAGGGATTTTATTTTATGAAGAGTTCTATGGTTTATCACTGATATACATCATTATGTTTGTGCTCGGGTAAGCGTTGAATGAACAATTAAATACTTTTTTTGCATTATATATAGAGAGAATATGCCTGTGTAATGACTAAGCATCCTTTTCATTTTAGGTGCTTGTTAGCATTTACTGGAGTGTTTCTGATTGCTAGGACACGACCTAAAATCAAAATGGACAGTGTCTTCATCTCTATGGGTAAAATCTCAGGTACATTAATAAAAGAAAAGTCAAAAGTCTATTTAACATCATGGTTACTCGAATGCTCTACATTAACAGTGTCCTGTGTTTCCCAGGTAAAAGCAGCACTGCTAACATAAAGCCAGAGACAAAGGACAGTAAATATGGCGGTCTGGCTTCCAAACTTGTGTGCAACAGTGGAATGCAGCAGGATGACTCTTAGAGCGCCACCTTCTGGAATACAGTAGTTGCATGTAGGACGTATGCTCATGTATTAAACTTCCTTGTTTACATGATTATTCAAAATGACTATACAGCCAAGTCCATAAATTTGGGAACTTTTTTTTGGCATTTGTACACATTGAATCTGAAATATAGCCCTCAAGATCTGAGTGATGTCAAGACTTTTAACTCAAGGGGTTTGACAAAAGTATGGCATTAACCATTCAGAAATTACAGCGATTTTCATGCAAACACACACACACTCCATTTTTTTTGATTTATAAATAACAATCTAACATTGCAGTCAAAGACTGTCTGAAGACTGGAACCCGTGGACATGACCAAATGCAGAGTTTGCTCCATTGAGGTGCTTTGCCAGGCTTTTACCGCCGCTGCATTCAGCAGCTGCTTATCTTCAGTAGATCAGGTGACTGACTTGCCAGTGAAGAATATTTCGTTTCTTCGTCTTTGGTGGCTTTCACCGTATGCTTTGTGTCGATATCCATCTTGAATATGAATCAGCTTCCTATGAGTTTTGCAGCGGTTGAACTGAATCTGAGCAGAAGTATAGCCGTATACACTACAGAATTGATCCTCATACGTTTATCAGTAGTCAGGGCATCAGTAATCACCTGTGAGCTAGTGCCACCGGCAGACAAACATACTTATGACATAACACTGCCTCCACCCTGGGTAACAGCTGATGTGATATGCTTTGGATCATGAGCTGTTCATTTCCTTCTCCATACGTTTCTCTTCCCATCATTGTGGTACAAGGTATTTCTGTTTTCTGGCAAAGTCTGCCCTTGAGCATTACCAGTGATTTGCACCTTGTGAAGCTTCTGTATTTATTTCATAACCCTGTATTGACCAAAAAAAAAAACTCTGACAATGACACTTCCACCTCCTCAAGAGGTTGGTCATCCACTTTTAGTCTTCTGCAGTCTACTAGTCTTCTGATGTTGCTAAGGTCGCCAGTTATTTCCTTTTTTTTTTTTTTTACTCCCCAGTTCCACCTGTTGTATTGGCCACTCTCAGTCTTTTGCTATCTCTCTGATGGGTTTATTTCTTCTTCTTTTTTTCAGCTCATTTCCTTCATTTCCATTACATGTCTTTTGGCCTCATATTGAGAGCTCGAGTGGACAGAGTGCAATAGAACTACTGTACCAATTGCAAATGGAACACTTCCAGGCCTTGAATCTACTTAATTAATCAGGGGTAATGAGGGAACAGGCTACATCTGGGCATATAACTGCTTTTCAATGTGTGTGTGAATGAAAATGGCTGTAATTCCTGAATGGCACATTTTGTCAAATGCCTTAAATTAGTTGAAAGTCTTGACTTGGCTCATATCTTTAGTGTTTCATTTTAAATTCAATGTGATGGTGTATAGCGGCCAAATGCCAAAACTGATCTTTGTTCCAAAATATACGGACCTGACTGTAGAGCAGACTGATCAGCTCTTCTGATTCGAGAAAGCTAAAAGATATTTGTAAGATATATTTATTGTAGGAGTAAAGAAGAGGCCACTTTAATTTAGAATAATCTATATTAACAGTTTTATACTAATAGTTCATATGAGATGTTTTTTATTTGTTATATTATTGTGTTATTCTGTAATAAACTATGGGAGTAAAAAAAAAACTTGCATGTTTATTGCTGAAATGTAACAGCGTATTCACTGTGAAAAATGGAACCACAATGATGGCACTCACTTTTGAAAAGCACTTCATTTTTGATAGCCTGCCGTGATCTTAAATCCATTTATAGGATTATTGCATTAAAGTTCCTGGGAGTATAAAATATTTATTAAAAATAAATTAGCATTTTAACATTTTCTGTCAGTGATACAACAGAACACCCATATTATTGTAATTTGATTTATTAAACATATGGTGATAGACTTATTGCCTATCAGTTTAGCAGAGGGCGGCACAGTGGTGTAGTGGTTAGCACTGTTGCCTTACACCTCCAGGGTCCAGGTTTGATTCCCGTCTCTGTGTGCATGGAGTTTGTATGTTCTCCTCGTGCTTGGTGGGTTTTTCTCCCACAGTCCAAAGACACACAAATGTCTTTTTATGTGTAATTTACACCAAGGATGTTACATCCTTCTGCTGCAAGGGACCACTTCTTGTTTAGCCAGGGATTTAAATTGGTATTTGGATCACTAATCACTCTGACAGTGATTGGGACGGAAGGTTCAGTATTAATCTGATCTTACAGCACTACACAATGAAATATAGTACAAATGTTAAACTTTAATGTTAACACCACCGCCAAGTGTCCATGTCTCAGGAGAGTGAGTAAGGAGTATTGCTGTAAATATGTCAAGACGCATCATCTGGGATAACAGGAAAGTCAAATTAAACATTGCTACCTATAGTCATCACCAATACCACAAACTAGCTATACGGTATATACACATCTGAACTAACTAACAGAGCTGGTCATAATGAGGGCTGGCTCAAGACTTTTGCACAAATCTGTACATGTACTACTTATTTTTCTAAATAATGTTGCTATTCTGTTAACAAGCTGCATTTTTCACCAAGTAGTAAGTTGTGCAACAAAACACTGGACTTCCATTTTTTCACATACCCAGTTTAACATTTATAATTAGGGACATTGATG
The DNA here is from genome assembly GCA_013621035.1 of Clarias magur. Classification (NCBI taxonomy): domain Eukaryota; kingdom Metazoa; phylum Chordata; class Actinopteri; order Siluriformes; family Clariidae; genus Clarias; species Clarias magur. Next base: position 121,798 of record QNUK01000118.1, on the reverse strand, counting down.
GCTCAGCGGATGGCTTTTCACCTGCCAATGCCTCATACCCAGCTACTAGGGCAGCAGGCTACCTTTAGTGCTGGTCCTAAGTCTGAATAAAATCTGGCAAAAATAAATAAATAAATAAATTCCAAAATTCAAATGTGTAGAGTGGATGACCCAGTGTGGTGAATATGTGCACATGGATGCACCTAAGCTTTGTTACCCGTCTGCAGAATAAGAGTTTCACACATTAAAAAAAAAAAATTATATACATTTGATATTAAAAAAGGTTTATTACTGCCCTAAATAGGTAATTCACCAAAGTGTCAATGTGGTATCTTATATACACAGAGTCACATATAAAACATTGCTATGAGAATGAGTAAAATTGGACTGTCCTTGGTACAGAGATCCAAGATAAACTCATGTATACCCCATGACAGTTGGCCATGGCTTTGGATTACATTTGGTACAATGTTTTTCTACAATTGCTTTGATTATTTTAGGTCTAAAAGTGCCATGAATAATTTGTGCCAAAGCCAAATCAGTGAAGAGTTGATAACCAACACGATTTTCTTCCTTTACTATTGGCTCTGACCTGCTTATTAGGGATAAAATAAGAGCTATTTAAGTAAATCCATATATTAAAAATTATATCTATAACTTTTACTTTTGTAAAGCTGCTTTGCAACACTTTCCATTTTTAATACACTATTTAAAAAAAAAATGAATTTATAAAGAGCATAATGCAATAAGTTCTACCTACTGTACATGACACTTAAAACATGGAATCCACAGTAACTCCTGAGTCAAACATGGGTGTTTTTCTTTTAAATAATGTGCAAATAGAAACAGCATATTTATTAATAATTATATACTGCCTAGAGAATGAAAAAAAAAAAAAAAGCACACCAATATCGTGGTGGCCTATTCATGTGTGAAAATGATGTCGTCATAGAAGAAAAACATGAATTGATGGAATAACCGAGTTATTTAGTACATTCATTTTATTGCCACATAATGCAGCGATTACAACCCATCATCAATACAAAATCTCAGCCAAAAATGCAACTCGCTTGCAAAAAAGAAATGTCTGGCAAAAATGGGTAAATTAGGAAAATATATATTGTTTTTATTTTTATAAAAATATTATTCAATTTAGCAGTAACTGAATTGACAGTCATTATTAAACTTTTGTTTAATAACCATACAGAGCATTTTCATATGAAGCCCCTTAGATTATTTTTCTTTTTTTCTTTCATGCACACATTTTTAATCTTGTGGCAAAAAGTTAACACTCACCTTCACAGCTCACCTTCTTACCACAAAGCTTTTAACTGTTTTAACAAAAAAGCATTGAAGGCCCTTATGTTTGAAATGCAATGATCAGTCATAACACACACACCCTTGCCAGGTGATTAAATAACATTGCTTATAAACTACATACCAGTTAACTGGTGACCGGATCATAGGCAACCAACGCTCATCTATGCCGGTGGGGTCCAAAGGCTGGACAGTCTAGTCCAATCCCACAGAAAAGACAATGTAGCACAAACTGCTGAACAAGTCAATGTTAGCCATGAGAGAAAAAATTTCAAGACACCAAGTGCATCACAGCATGCAAAGAGTTCAAGACTTGGACCTGGCTCTTGCAATTCAAGAAACCTCAATTCAAGTCCGATCCACTGAGGCCCCAACTCACAACCCTGAATGAGCCGCTGCAAACAACCCAGTGCCCGACACCACTGAATACCCCAGAGGTCATGTAGAGTCACTCCCTGAGGGGCCAGACTGCAATCTGCAATGGCAGCACAAGAGGAACCCAGACAATACCCAGACAATACAGTAGAACGTTTTGGGTTTTGATATAATGGCTGATCAGTGCTGATCAGACAAAGAACTCATGCACACAAGATAAGATTAGATCTTGGGGGGATATTTATCACAAGATTAAAAAAAAAAAAAAAAAAAAAATTACAATACACTTTTGGGAGTTATGGAGTGCATTATATTTATGAAAAACTGAACAAATAAATTTCAAGCTACTATACGTAAATGTTCTTCATAAAGAGGATATATAGTTGTGATATTAAATTAAACTCGACTCTAAAAATCAAGATTATAAATTGGGGGTCTGGAGCTTAGATCAAACCATGGATCATTGGTTTACTGGCTCATTCATTTGCAGTTTCAGGCCTCAACTTATGATAAATATGGGAAAGCAAACCTTCACACAGATAATTCCTTTTCCAGTTCCTTAAGTCAAACAGAAATAAAAATGCATATTTGTATTTTTAAAAAATGATGTAAACTTGTGTTGGTAGACTAATCTGAAGTTCCAATATTCAGTGGTCCATTTGTACAGTAGTGATGCCATGATCATGCAGTCCTTCAGGCTTCTATATGGAGTCTTGCAAAGCGATACTGAAGGGACGTGGGATTGCGAAGAAGCACAATGCCCCTCTGATCCGCTGACTGGCCAAGAAGTGTTTGCAAGAGGCCCACCAAGCTTATAAACCCCAAAGCCTCCCCAGTTCCTGTTGCTAGAGAGAAATCGCCCTGCACCACCCAGCCTAGAGTTACACGGGAACAGTGAGAGGACACATTAGGCAGGTGATCAGTCCACAATCCTTGCACTAGAGTTGAGATCCTGTTACCAGGAGCAGAAAGAGATTCCACATGGGACTGGCCAGAATCTGTAGCAGCCGATGCACTGGGCTCAAGAACTGGATCTCTGAACATCACGGAAGGCTCAGAGTGTTGACTAGAATCATCCATTTCAGGAACGTTGCAGTCTTGTTTCTTCTTAGGAGCAGAACAACATGGTGCAGCTTCACCTCTCTTACCCCTCCCCTTTAGCCGGTTCTTTAGGTGGTCTGTGTGTTGCGTTTCCATGGGGCCACTCCAGTGTGGGTCTTCAATCAAGTGTTGCAGGTCTTCAGTGGTGGGCACACAGAGCATGGCATGACGTGCAGGCTGCCCCTTACCGAGAGCACACACGCGCACCCACAACACACACTTCTTCCACTCTGCCTGTAGAGACATGGTGACTACAGGGCACAATGGTGGGGCAGAGTAACCTCTCCGCGCTCTCCGAACATGGGAAGATGGCCGACACCAGTCTGAAAGCTGCCTCAGCACCTTACGGCTCCTACACAAAAAAAAAAAATAAATTTATATAGCATTGCATAATACGAGTTACACGCTTGGCTTGGAATGATTATTCAGGATTTGCTAACATTTTGACAGCTATTCTATCATACTATTTGGATTTGCATTGATGCAGCACACACAATACCTGCACAGCCAGGAAGAGGATGCTCTAACGATATATCATCATTTATTACAATGAGAATAAAGTTGAATTTAAATGTCTGGCATGTACACTGGCATACACAGCTCAGCAAAAAAAAAAAAAAAAAAGTAGGGGGTTAAAAGTAGTAAATATGGTAAGGGGGAAAAAAAAAAATCAGGAACGACATTGATTAAAAAAAAAAATTTTTTTTTTTTTGCTGCAATTTCACCAATAAAAAAAATCTTATATTTAATAGCATTTCCAAAGAGATTTCCAACTCAAGATTCAGAAACAGCTGCACGGCCATAACAAAACGAGTACGAGGCCAACAATTAAAAGGCTTTAAATTTTCTAGGAGCATAAATATTGGACTTTGAAGAAATGGGAAAAAGCAATTTGGTCTGACAATTCCAGATTGCCCCCTTTCCAGAGCACTGGGTGAGAAAGAAATGCATGAAACGATACCCATATTGCATGGTGTCTGCTGTATAAAGCGCTGAAGATGATCTTATGATGTGATGAACCAATGTAATTTTTGGTATTGTAGACCTACTACGATCAAACGGTGCAGGCTATTTGTAAGGGCCTCGAATAGTGAAGGCTATATTAGAGGGCAAAGCTTTTTCCAAACACTACCCTCTCTACCGTTATGGAACTTCTAAAATGCCTTTAGGAATTGAGGAGTCTCAGTGCAAGTCTGGGCTGAAAACATTTCTTTAGGTCTTTTGGGTTTTACTTCTGTTAGCTAAGGGAGAAGATCTGAAAGGTTTACAAACAGTGTTTTGATGAAATGGGATAAGTACAGTGGAACCTTGGATTACGAGCATAATTCGTTCCGGAAGTGGGTTCGTGTTCTAAAACACTCGTATACCAAACCATCATTTCCCATAAGAAATAATGAAAACTCAAATTATTCGTTCCACAGCCCCAAAAAATAAATACATGAAAATAATGAATACAATGTATAAAATGAAAATAAAAAATTAATCTGCACTTTACTTTAAAAAAAAAAAAACTACAAATAAATCCCGACAGATAAGTGTTTCCGTTGGTGCGCGCAGGTGCTCTCTGTGTGTGTGTGTGTGTGTGTGTGTGTGTGTGTGTGTGTGTGTGTGTGTGTGTGTGTGTGTGGAATTCCTCGCCTCGTTTTACACAGCTTCTCCCCTCTCCCCACCTCGCTTTTTAAGTTTCACAACAAACGGACACAGACAAACACAGCGGAAACACTGTTAAAAGGAAAAAAAGAAAGGGGGGGGAGAGCGGTTAAAAAGGTGAGAGAATGTGTGTCTGTGTCCAATTACGCGCACACACACGAGACGCTGAAAGATAGAGGGAGATGTTGATTATGCAAGTAAGAGACGAGCCCTAAGATCTAGCAGGGGAGACGATTACACACAATTCCACAGCGCAAGAGTGCCGCTCGGTGTCAAAATAAGAGTCGCATGCGTGATACATGTTACTCGGCACTCGTAAACTAATACTTGCTCGGTTTCCGATTAAAAATGTATTAAAAATCTTTGCTTGGTTTGCAAAACACTTGTAAACCACCTTACTCGCAATCCGAGGTTCCACTGTACAGTACATCAATGAGGTTACTGCTTACAAAACTACAAAGATGACTGCAATTTCTATGGACACATTTGTTATAATTGCTCAATACTGCACTTGCTACAAACAGCACTCAAGTTCCTCCATCTGACCTAAATAAGAATGGAATCCTTATTATTCATTTTTTTTTATTAGCCACCGTCACCTCTGACTGAAGGTCTGAAGTTTTAAAATTTGTCGCTGAAAGAAGGAGTCATTTGGTCTGTGTGCTGTCTTCAATAAGCTTACTGACGCCAGGAGCGCCACACTCAAACATATTGGGTAGCGGAAGGTTCTCTGTTTAATAACAGCAAAAGACAGTTTTTAAAAGTTTGGCGACATGCCTGATGTCATGTACATCTGTTACTTCAAAGAACTTAAACAGTTTTAACATGTCCTGGTGAAATCCGGGAGAACAAAGAGAGGAAGTCCGGAGACTCATTGCTCACTGCCTGCTGCCACATATGATAAATGCACGATTGTACTGGTGTACAGACTAAACGACATACATTATAATGTGTACATACATTATATACAAACAAGAAAGCATACATAAGAAGCCCAAGCGTCTTAAGGAGAAATTCAGAGCTCACATGAGAGAAATGTCTGCAAGAGCCTGATGGGACCAAAACCAAATAATGGCCCTGGCAAGCACAAATTTTTAGTCGGATCAAAAACGGTGCCAAGACCTGGATATTGTTCACCAGTTCCAATCTCCAGTCAATCCCACTGGGCAATTTTGGCAAAAAAATAAATAAATAAATAAATAAGGAAGAAATATCAGGCCCCAGAAGTGCAACGCTATTAGAAACAAATAACAGGACGTATGCCAATAATTTGCAAAGTCTCTAGGTCGATGCAATTTCTAGTTTGCAATGTGCTTGTAGAGGACCACAAATAAAAAAGGCAATTTCCCTCTCATTTATTTATTTATTTACTGTTCTTCTCATGCTGTTGAGCACATCAGGCGAGGGATTATATCGTTTCTATAGCAATGGTGGTTCTTACAGGACTTACAGGCTACTACAAGTATGCTCAATCCTCCTCCTTTCTTAGCCTGACTTTGGGCCTTTAGGGTTAAAGACTCCACCCTCGGATGAGCGACCCAGAGAATAAACCACCTGGGTCACCACTGCTCCTCTCTGTCATACTTAACATTTATTAAGAATTATCAGGATTTGATAGCTGAAAGAATTATTATGAAAAATGACAATTACGGTACCTCAGCACAGTGAGGGCAGATGCTGGGACTGGGCGATCCCCAGAAAGCAAGGTCTCATCTTTCATTTTAAGTGTTGCAATGTCTTGCTTGTCTTCATCTTGTTTCACTCTCTCCTCCCACTCCTCCACCAGCTGTTGCCATGGGCACCGGAAAGGAGCCACGCAACCATATTTGATGTAGTTTGTGCGTTTGGAAGGTGGGTGTCTGCAGGTGAGACAAGAAAATGCCAAGCATATTACTTATCACAGGAAAAAATATTATATACAAGCCAAAATGCCAGGGTTCTGGTAAAACCTGTTAGGCCTCAGAAAAACACCATTTCCTCTTCTTAAGGACATTACTAAAAAGGAACTCTAGACAGTAAAAGGCTCCAGAAAATGTGTACTACATAAGGTTACAGTAACAATTTAACAGTACCAAGGCATCAGAAAGGACATAGATCTTAAAGAAGTTTTTGCACCTCTTAAACTTTTCCAGCAGTTCGATCTCCTGCTGCTCCTGGAAGCGGATCCCTGCAGGGCAGTCTGGGTAACCATGAGGAAAGTGGGGCATGCTTTTATTCTCGGAGTGTTTTAAACTCATCTGGAGACCCCCAACACGCACACCACAGTACACCTGACACACACGTCTTCATAGGTCAAGAGCAGGAAAGTACATTGATATCTGAATATGTCCTTATTAATGTTATCTTCTCAAATTTTTTAGCACTCAAACCATATCACATCATAATCATACCTCCTAACAAGTTTGAACGGCTGCCATACTGGCATGCTTAGCATTCATGCTTTATCTAAAAAACAACATAGGAGCTAGAGAGTGGGGTAAGATCAGGTTGTCTACAGTTCGTTTGAAAAAAATTTTAAGGTAACACCAAACTGTTATTTATTTATACCTGTATAAACCACGTATTTCTAGGATGCCAGTTGCTTCCAGAGGCGTGTAGGATAAAAACAACCTTGTACGTACCAAAGGTACCCAAAATGCCATGCCCCATCCCTTAGGCAGTAGCAAGTCCCAACCGGATCCCCATCCAAGCCGCTCCTCGCCCACCTGCTTCCCCGCCTGGTTCACCAGTAGAATTGGCACTCGGCTCTGTGCGGGAGTCTGTAACCTGGAGCCTGGTACCAACAACTCTTTCTTCATCCTGTTCAGATCCTGACGCATGAACACACACTTAGTTTACTTTGAACATTGCTAAAACACAGGCACAACGAAACACTGACTGATATGTAGTCACAGAATATGTGCTTTTTCGTTCTGTTGCAAGATACTGTAATGTTAACTGACATTCAACTCAACTGAATGAAATTTTATTTTGTATGAAAGGAAGCTCACTGGGACGATCAAATAACGTTTTAACATTTAACCATTATAAAAATGAGATTGCAAGAAACTGGATGGATGCTTTATTGATCCCGAAGGAAATTTCCAACCTTCAGTAGCAAGTATAGTAACATAATATACAAAAAAACATGTAGCAATCAATCATGTATAGTGTAGTTAAAATAATGAATTAATATTATAAACTAATTCATAATTAATAATATTATACAGTGGAACTTGGATTACGAGCATAATTTGTTCCGGAAGCATGCTCGTATTCCAAAACACTCGTAAACCAAGTAAGAAATAATGAAAACTCAAATTATTCGTTCCACAGAGGCAAAAAATTAATATATAAAAATAACTGATACAATATATAAAGTAAAAAATAAAACAAATTAACCTGCACTTTACCTTTAAAAAAAATTAAAATAAATCCTGACAGATAAGTGTTTCCGTATGTGCGTGCAGGCACCGTGTGTGTGTGTGTGTGTGTGTGTGTGTGTGTGTGTGTGTGTGTGTGTGTGTGTGTCTGTGTTTATATATGTGTGTGTCGGGGTTAAATTACACGCACACACACACACATATATATGAGAAAGGCTGAAACAGAGAGGGAGATGTTGATTATAAGAGTAAGAGACGATCACGAAGACCCAGCAGGGGAAACGATTACCTATAATTCCGCAGCGCAAGAGAAAAAAAATTGGCTCAGTTGTGATCACGTGACGCTCGGTGTCAAAACAAGAGCGCATGTGTGATACTTGATACTCGGCACTCGTAAACTAATATTTGCTCGGTTTTAAAGTCAAAATTTATTAAAAATCATCGCTTGTCTTGCGGAACACTCGCAAACCGCGTTACTCGCGATCTGGGGTTCCAATGTAATTTAATTAATAGATAACCAATTAATTAAAAACCTGAAAGATGACCATACTACCATAAATTACTAAGATAAAGGGTGGGCCAAGTTTCCATACATTGGAAAAAATTATATTTTTTAAAATATATTAAGTATAATATATATAACATACTGTATGCATATTAATAAGTCACTTGGTTGCAACAAAATTGATCAGAAAACATGGAATGAAAAATTGTTCCTCATAAAAAATATTCATTGTTCCTCTGTATGAAAACTTATGGCTCACGCTGTATATGAGAATATAAAAATATATAAAGAGAATAAATATCAAAGAATGAGAAGAAATGATATAACATAAATAATAGAACTGGATGTGAAATAACCATAATTTGTCGAACCACACTGTATAAAAGCAGGCATTATTTAAATGAAACCATGTAACACATTCTTGGTTCTTTTTGGGCGTGTTATTGGGGTGTAGTGTGTCGGTGTGGTACATCACGTGTGATACCTGTTCTGAAATCTTGTTGCTTGTGACATTCTCTCGAACAGACCCGTCCCATAGAAAACTCTGAGCACAGACAGACGGGACTCCTCTCAGTGTCAAATCTCTTCTTTGGTTCTCATCAACGCCTACCACAGACACACACAGACACACACACAATAAAGCAGCCAACATTGATAAGCTTTTACATTTCAAACCAGCGTAGTGCCATGGTAGTGCCATGGAATGGTAAAATTAAGAATTAATTTTCTTTGCACATAAGTTTGTTAAAAATGGAGCAAAATATTGACCTGGTCAATTCATATCCGTTTACAATCTGTATACCAAAGTTTTAATGTATAGCTTTACTCCATATAACCGACTGAATGCTATCCAAGGGCAATCCCTCTTTCTTCTTGATTTTTTTTTAATACGTCATCATTTTTGATTGACACCGAACCAGAATTTCAGCTTTCAGTTCTAATATTTACATCTAAATCTGTAACTTGAAATATGGCACCATATTTGCTGCAACCAATTGTTTCAAGTTAGCAAAAGTATTGGAACACGACTGACAGGTCATCTTCTTGACAAAATGTGGCATTATAATGATTTGTTTAAATATAAAATATGTTCAGTGTATAGCAAACATATAAGAAACAACCTTGTCATGTGAACGAGTTTAGAAGTGGCTGTGTTTTGTGTAGGGCACAACAATAAGAGCTTTTTTTTTTTTTTAATTAAACGTAAAAAACGCATTTTGTGTACACATAAATCTTTTGCGGGTGTTCACCTTGGGTCAGGGAAAGGTCGGGCGTAATCTTTCCACGTTTTGCAGGCAAAGATATTCTTGGGTCATCTACAGTCAGCCCCAGTACACACCCTGCTGGGAGCTCGGACGTAGAGTATACACCTATGTTTAAACAAATTTTAATTACACAGTTTTCATATTCTGCTACATGGACCATCTTCTACGTTAGAGTATGTATTATATTTATGCAATATATAAATATAGGGCAGAGGCAATACAAAACAATGTAATATACTTCTTAGGGTCTGAAAAACATCTGTTTGCTGGCGATGCAGTGACATGCTCTCCGCCTTCTTGCACTCTTCTGGCCACCAAAAAGCTGATGCAATTTTTATATTATCCTGAAAATATATATATATTTTGTTATTATTAATATAGGTTATGAAGGTTTACAGCATTTACTATATACTGAGGCATCACAGTGAAACATGTCAGCTCCTTACATCTCAAGCTGCAACTTGTCTCACCTCACATGTAGTTGCTGGTACAAGTATTTCAGCCAGCACAGAGTGGGAAAGAGGACCAATCAGACGATACCGTACTATGTCCATGGTAAGATCACTGTAAAAAAACAAAAACAACACATACTGTACAGAACTCGCATTTGGTTTGGGGCTTTTTTTTGTATACATCCAGTATGACGCCACTAAATCACTCACCTGATCACAATCTCAGTCTTGCAGGACGTCCAACTAACAGCAGTCGTGAGTGATCGAGTGCCATCACCCACAATTTTTTTGGCTGGGCAATCATTCTTATCGTCAGCTTCCACTTTCCGCTTTCTCTTGGTACCCCGTGGCTCAGAGATCGAGTCAGAAGTTGCAGGTGTAAGCACACTTGGCTCTGGCAGTTTCTCTGACGGGATCACATCTGCAGCAGCTGGAAACACTGCCTCAAAGCACTGGCACACTGCCTGCAATTCTGGTAGGAGATCCTAAGATACACCAAAAGCATGTAGCTGCTGCCACTTGTATCTACCACATGGCCAAATGTATGTGGACACCCGATGATTATTTAGCCCCTGTTATCTTTTGTTACAACCACCAATCTTCAGTGAAGATTCACCACTAGATTGTGGAGTGTAGCTGCTGGGATTTGTTCAGACAAAATTACTGAGGTCAGGGAGTGATGTTGGTCTAATGAAAGTTTCTCTCAAAGGTGATCAGTGAGAGCTGTATGCAGGCCACTCACATGTTTCCTTAAAAACCTCAACACACGATGCCTGCACAAACCTCGCTTTGTGCACAATGGCAGTGTCATACCGCAATAGGTTTGAATTCAGCTACAGTAGTTCCGGTAACCTCTTATTATTAAGGCTTACAAAGACATTCTAGACAAGTGTGCATTTTCAACTTTGTGGCAAGAGATCCATATGTGGGTCTGATAGTCAGGTGTGCACTTTCAACAATCTTTAAATCATAAATCTCACAATATCTACACCAATCATTCATAAGATCAACATGCTGACAGGTGAAGTACGTGTCCTTGAGACTTCAAAATGCAGACTTGTCGAATTAATGTTATAGATGACTGGTGTAACTGAACCAATTATTACAGGTGTACCTAATAAATGGGATCCTCAGTGTGTACACACATACCATACCTGTTTTAGGGAAGGATGTAACCAGATCCACAGCTGTCTGTGAGGTGACGTAGTACTGTAAGGCCTCCAGAGGAATTGCACCGGGCCCAGGGGCTGGTGAGGGTACTGATCAGCCTTGTAGAGCACAACATTCCCCTCTTTCTGCCCCGACATGCATGATGCTGCTGCAAACGTTGGACCTGTAGTGACAAGAACACATGCACAACATGTCTGAATGTCGAACTACAATATCGCACTTATACTAACACGAACAATAATACACTGTTGCCAGCTTTTCCTTAGGATTCTTAATTCCAGTGAAGGAAAACCGTAATGATACGCAGTAGAAAGACATGCTTTTGGCCATGCAGTATGCACATGTTTGCACATGTTTGCATTTAAAGATAAATACATTTTAAGTTTTAAAAGGAGTACTTTTAGGGCTGAAAATCTGGTACATAAAGACCTGCATCTTTGTTGGTGAGCCTGGAGAGTGCACTCAATAACTGTTCCTCTGGACCACAGAGCTCCATGCAACAATAGTATGAAAGGTCCTGAAGAAAAAAAAGAAAAAAAAAGAAGAGCATAGAAGGCAGGGTAAGAATTGGACAGTTGGACTAATAACTGTTTACGAAACCAGGCACATTAATGCTCCAGCTTTAAAACACTGGGAAACAAACAGCAAGCTGACCTGCAGCAGACAACCAGAATTCATGGCTCTATAGCTGGCTCTGTAGCACTTGTACGTCGGTCGATCTCCGAGACAATAGCCCCACTTCTTCAGCATATGAAAACGCTTGGCGTGCCAGATGTGAGTCTCTAACCATTTGTTCTTACGCTGCCGTCGGTTAAACTCCAGCAACAAGCTCCCATGGCGGCGGCGTGCACGGCGACTTTTGGTCTTCGACTGCTCCTTTTTCCCGGCCTGCTGACTCTTCTCCAGCTACAGTAGACAAAAAGGAGAGGTTCTCAGCACTGCAAAGATGGTTTACACTGACACAAACCAGACATTAAATAAAATGAATAAACCACAATAGTGTGTGCATTGCTGTGATTTATCACAAGGAATGGTGTTCTTAGTGCTGGTATGAAGCTGGTATGAGTAAAAACCCATTAAGCACGATAATCACTGTAATGTACATCCTCGAGTGGAGAAGTGCCTTAATAAATAATTAAAAAAATGGGATTTGTCACTGGTAGGTCCTTGGGAAAGACCCCTATCCCTTAAAGAACCCAGCCAGTGCAGCCAGTACTGGTCCCAACCCGGGTTAGGACATGGGAGAGTAGTGAAGGGAAAAAGCATCTGGCATACAATGTGTAACAGATCTTGCGGATCAAATCAATGTGGCGACTCCAACAATTAAATGGACATGACAGATTAGGGTATTCTTCTGCTTAGATTATAAGACTAAAACTATCCATTTGGAAATCTCCACTTAAATTAAGCAAGACACAATCAACCCCATACAACTCCAAATAACAAGGTGTGCCCCCATGATGCCCCCATGCAACTCCAAATGAGGAGGTGAAACTCTTCTCTGTTCAAAGTGGTCCACTAGAATTACTTTGAACTTTCTACAGCAAATGTTAGATGTAGGCAGTTTATTGGAGAAAATTAGGTGTAACTCTGAAATGAGCTCAACTTTTCCACAGTCTAGGACACGTATAAAATATTAAAAATATTTAAAACAAGTAGATACATTATTTAAATGCGTGCGATAATAAATACAGAATGTTCTTCTTTTACACCTATAGAACACATTTTAAATGAAACGTCAGTTCACATATTTTTTAGCCAAACTGATTTTAATGGTGGTGGGTTGTGGTTAACATCACAATACCATTAAAAAAATAAAATAAATAAAAAGTTATATATATATATAACCTAGCAAGATTTGTACCGTTCTCTGTGCCATGTCTCTCAGGCGGCAGGGCAACCTCTTGGTGTTGTGGCTCATGGCTCGTCGGCGCATATGCTTTGGCAGAGCTCCGAAGACATGGGAGCTACTTGTGGTCTTTGTGACGGCCTTCAACATGGCTTTGACTTCTGCAGCTCGGGCATTTGCAAAGAATGATGCTGAAGGAAATATATAAAGGCCAGAATTACAGTCTACAGAAGCCCACTGGGGACATTAGGGGGGTAAAAAAAGAATTCTGCGGCCACGACTTACCAAGATACTATGTTGAGGCCATGACTTACTAACAATTGAGTATAACGCGTAGCCACGAGATGCTATGTTGTGGCCACAACTTAACACATGGAGAAAGATACAGTGATGATGAGCATTTATTGAAAATAATTAATTTTGTTCATAACTGGCAGTATAGTTGGATTATTATCTTTATTTATTTACTGACACACCGCATAACTCCATAACAATCATCCTGTCACATCTGGGACACGAATGATCTCATTACCACACGTTCTTAAATCATGGCCATGCCTTAATAATTCAACCATCTCGTACCCATGTAAGCCTTACGTAAGTCACGGCCAGTGACTGTGACGAAATCAGCATGCAATTCCGTTGACGAAAAAAAGCCAAGACAAAAATATGGTTTAAAGAAAAAAAAAAAAAAAAAAAATTATATATATAGACTGTCGGGTTAATTACTAGTAATCTTATTGCTAAAATGTGTTTTCATTGACTAAAACTAGACTACAATACTTAAAATAGCGGACAAAATTTACGCTAACGGGAGCGTCTACATACTCTCTTGTTCCCGCGCCTTATGTAAGTCAGGGCAACAAAATGTTATTTTCCCCCCAATGTCACCAGAGAAACCATTTGTAAGAATCAGCATTGAGCAATGAAAGAAGAAAATGTGACATGTACACAGAAATTGAGATGTAGTTCAGTAATTAAGAGATTAGTATAGAGGATATACAAGGGATGGACAATGAAGCTGTCTGAAAGGGATGTCCGGGTGCTAACCTGGATTGTATCCAAAAAACATAAAACCACATCTCTGCCCAACTCACTGCAGAATTAAATGTGCACCTCAACTCTCGTTTCCCCAAAAAGTGTTCATCGGGAGCTCCACAGGATCAATGTATATGGCCGGGCTGCTATAGCCAAACGTTTGGTCACTCGTGCCAATGCCAAAGGTTTCAATGGTACCAACAGTGAAAATCTTAGGCTGTGGACGGTGTGAAACATGTCTTGTTCTCTGATGAGTCCACCTTCACTGTCCTTCCCACATCCAGGAGTGTTATGGTGTGGAGAAACCCCAAAGAAGCGCAACACTCGGACTGGTGCATGCCCAGAGTAAAGCATGGGGGTGAATCAGTGATGGTTTGGCCTGCAATATCATGGCATTCCCAATACTTGTTCTAGATGAGCACGTAGATGGGTAGCCAGGGGCTACTGAACCATTCTGGAGGACCATGTGCACCCAATGGTTCAAACATTGTATCCTGAAGGCGGTGCCGTGTATCAGGATGATAATGCACCAATACACACAGCAAGACTGGTGACAGAGTGGTTCGATGAACATGAAAGTGAAGTTGAACATCTCCCATGGCCTGCACAGTCACCAGATCTAAATATTAGTGAGTCACTTTGGGGTGATTTGGAGGACCGAGTCAGAAACTATTCCCTCCACCAGCATCACGTAGTGACCTGACAACTATTCTGCAAGAAGAATGGCTCAAAATTCTTCTGGCCAAGACGAATTGATGCTGTATTGGCCGCAAAAAAAGGCCCTACACCATACTAATGAATTATTGCGATCTAAAACCAGGCTTTCAGTTTCCTTGTCCAACCCCTGTAGATCATAGTTTAAATGGTTTACTTTTTGGATCCTCCTACCTGTGATGTACTTGGGAAGTGAGTGCTCATATGTAACTCCTCCATCATGAAGAGACTTCCTACTGTGCTGCCGCTGAGAACCTGATGTGTGACCTGAACATGATGAGATGTGTTATACAGAACAACCTTTAATACACAGAGATCTAATGTTTAACATAAAAAGGGTTACCAACCTGTGCTGTCACTCCACTGTGAGTAAGTCACGTTAGTGGGCTGATTTCTCATTTTTTTGTGTCGCATTCTGTCTTTCGCCCCAGACATCTAAGGCAGGAAGAACGCATATGTTTTTTGTTTGTTTGTTTGTTTGCAGATCTCTTCACATCTTCTGCATGAGTTACTTAGCTCTCCCTGGCTAGTCACTTAAAACTCAAAAGAGTGCATGCACTACCAAAGTTTCCAACCGTAACAAATATATTTAACTTATCAGACATTAGTGCACAATACTTACTCTGTACGCTGGTCTGATCAGAAAAACCGAATTAATTCAAGCTTTAAGTTGATCCTGTGTCCGACTCTCAGCACGCCGACGCTAACACGGCGCGTACACAAACACGTGCAGCAGCACTTCCGCATCGAGGTGCTCATGGGTAATGTAGTATCTGTGTCTGTGATCCTGGCCCGGAATCATTACGTATTTTAGCAGAAAAATAGCTTGCATTCATTTTATCATCTAGTGTCACTTTATATTTTAGCTTATTCAGGAGATGTTAAACCTTGTATTATGTTGTACAGCTGGTCATTTTATGTCATAAAGGGTTCTATGTGAGGGAAAGTGGGAATATGAAGGCGACCCACTGTTAGCTGTATAATTGTTTGTTTTAATCATGGAGGATATGATGAAATTTTGGGACACTCATTTATCATCTATACTGATTTATCATGTATACAGGATTGCGGGAGCCTGGAAATTATCACAGGGCACGAACACACACACACACACACTGTGGAGCAATTTGAAAACAGTACTGAGCCTACCTTGCATGTCTTTGGAATGTGTTTAATTTTTTTTTTTTTTTTAACAGAGTACCAGGAGGAAAACCACTAAGCATGGGGAGAACACTGTCACCTTGCACCACCAGGGTTGGAGTTTCCATCCTTTCTCAGTGCTAGATTGGTTTTCCTATAATGTTACAGTATATGTAGGCGGAATGGGGTTTCCAAATTGGCCATAGTCTGTCTGTGTGTGTGCTTGTGCCCTGAAAAGTGTATGCTGCTTATTCAATATGTCTCTTGCATTGTGCCTTGATTTCCTGCCATAGACCCTAGTCACCCCCCATGACCCTGCACAGGATAAGAGGTATGTAAATTAAACAGAAAAAGACATCTGATTATGAATATTATTTGTCCCTTTCCCTTTACTGTTCAAGTGAAACAACCTAATCGTTGACAAAGAAACACACCTTTAGAGTAGTCAGGCCTTATACCTACATCATGACACGAAACAAGTAAGCCTGCTGTAAAGAAAAAAAAATGTAATTAAAACTTTTCACTGAGCAAATCAATGAATATGAATGCAACTCCAACGTCCATGTTCCAAATTACCAACTCAGGGCTTGTGAGCATGGAGCTTCCATGTTCTCCTCATGCTTGGTCAGTTTCCTCCCACAGTCCAAAGACATACAGTGTGAAAGGGCGTGTGAGTTTGTGCATGGGTGTGCACCCTGCGATGCATTGGTATTCCATCTAGGTGCAGTCCGTCTTGGAGCCCTGGATAGGCTCTACCCTGTACACAGGATAAAGCGGTATAGACAGTGAGTGAGCGAGTGAAACACCCTATTTGTTGACAGAGAAACATACACTTAAAGTGTTGGGGCAAACCAATGTATATACATACTGTATTTTATGACACTACAGTATACGGCCTAAAATAGCAGTCGTCTGGACGCCACTAGAGGGCATCCGAGAACGCTCGGTAACGTTCTGTTTCGGCTTCACATTTCAGCTGCTCTCTCGACGTCTACAGTATGTCCACACGTTTTATGGTTTCTCTGGTTTATTATTCGGTGCATATGAATGACAGATTATAAGATCTACACTAGTTCTGCTTTATTGAAACTCATCCCTGAGTTCACAGACAGTGTTATAATCTGCGCGGAGCTCGAACTTTGTTTTTGAAGCTGCAGAATGTGACGGAGAACCGGAATGTACGTACGTAAGTGGTATAACTTTCATTACTCAAGCTACACAGTGAAACAAAAGTAACCGTTAATAGAGGTCATTTATATCGTATGTTCCGTGTTTGGTTTCATGGGGTGTCATGAAGACACGAAAACTACGGCGCTACTTTGAAATGGTCGACATGAGACTTCCGCAGGGGACAAAGGAAACCTCCGCTCTGCCGAACTTCGGGAAATAGTCGAGACTAAAAGGCGAATTCTCGCAAGCGTTTGTTGTTTTGTCTACTTTGAACCAATAAACCTGGTAATTTATTGTATATTAATATATATCAGTATATACATCTTGTACTGAGGTAAATACAGTCGACTTCAAGGCGTGGACTGAAAACAAACTTCCCGACATTCCAGGATCAGCAGCGTGTCTGAACCAGTGTCCTGATACATGTTTATCACAGTTTTATTTTTTAATTCGCTACAACTTAATTCTCATTGAGAACCTGATATACTCGCATATGTTCAAATTCCACATTGGTTTCATCCCATAAATCTACTCATAAACGTTTTGGGAAACGTATTCCGTATGAAGAATCGCGTGCGTCTTGTGTGTGTCAGTCAAACGTTGCGACATGTCCAATCATCTAAGTGCTTTTCCTGTGGTCGTAGTATTTTTTTTCCACTTTTAGTGCTTAAAAAAAAACAATACCGAGTAAACCTTAAAAGAACACATGTGGGACTATGTGGTAAACAAAAGTATCTAAAAGTTTCATGTTTTATTTTCAGCGTTTATCTTGGATGAAAGATTTACACAGTGTTCATAACCCACAGCCACTTGTTTAAGACTAGAGATAGGATCTCCAAGATACCTCCCGATCCGATACTATCATGATACCCAGGTGCCGATCCGATTAAATTTGCGATTCTATAAGCATCATGGTTTTATAAACATCCCGATTCGATATAAAAATTTTCTCTGATTCTGTTACAATTTTTCAACACTTAAAGAAATTTTATTGAGTGTTTAAATGTAACCCTTCCTTCCTTTTACCTTTTCTCACTTAAAATCCAGGGCAGCATTTAAACAATACACACTAACTTCAAATACAAAGGTTTAATATTTACCTGAGCCACAGCACGTTTTCCTGTCATCCACCATAAGTATTATTTTTAAACAAACTTGATTAATAATTCACTCCTGTACACCTCAAAACTCAAATTGACAGTAAGCGAGTGGGTTCAGTGGATGTTGGCACGTGGGGGCTTCTAACGTATAATGAGTGGGTTTAGAGACTAATTCACTCACAAAGTTTGGAGAAAAAGGCAGATCGAAGGAGTTTAATATGTGTGATTTATTTTTATTTTTTTTCATAATGTAACGCCATAAAAATGGGTTTCTGTTGTGCCACTCTTAAGCTTCTCTTTTCGTCTATATCTGAGGCTGATCACCCAATCACTTGTCACGGCCTATCAAACATGAAAACCGGCCAATTCTGGTCATTGGCCGATTGACTGGTTCATATTCATAATAAGCTTTAAAAAATACATATATTATTGATTCTGGATCAACACAATGTGCCACATGAATTGTCAACTTTATTTTCCCCATCTCTATTCAAGAGTGTTAAAAAAATAATAATAATAATTCCAGGTGAGTACTTCATGAAGTATGTTGTGAGATTTTAAAGATGTCAACAAAGCTAAGGTGCCTATGTTGAAGAAGTAAAAAAAAAAAATTAATTATCTGGTCGAAATCATTAGTTTTTTTTGTTATGTTTCTCTTATAGACGCTATGAAAAAAAAAGTGTATTACACAGGAAACAGAATTGAGCGGTTCTTCTCGTGAGTCAATGGGTCCAAATCGTTTGTTCTTTTGTCACGTGACTCTCATAGACGCTAGCAGCTATGACAGCTATAGACAAAAGAATGAATGATTCTGACCAGAAGATAGGAGAGGTGAGCTGCTCATTCCGTTTATAATTGTATGTTCTTAGCTGCATTGTAATATTTTCATTACTGGAACTATAGCTAAATTTTGTGTATGTAGAAATGTTGGGGGTCTGTTTATTAATAATGTAACATTTTATTTTATTTTTGATCAAATTAACTGAATGACTCAAAAAAAGATTTGTTCATTTTGATGAACAAGATTCAAAGAACTGAGTCACTAAAATTATCCAAACATTTCATCACTGTTGCATGGAG
This sequence comes from Clarias magur, assembly GCA_013621035.1. Lineage (NCBI taxonomy): Eukaryota > Metazoa > Chordata > Actinopteri > Siluriformes > Clariidae > Clarias > Clarias magur. The sequence goes on along the minus strand of QNUK01000118.1, from coordinate 102,531 downwards.
TTTACTTGGTGGGTTTCCTCCAGTTAATCCAGTTCTTTTCCACAATACAAGGACACGCAGATTAGGCTAATTGGTGTTTCCAAATTGCCAGTAGTGTGTGAGTGAGAGCGTGTCTGTGCCCTGCGATGGACTGGGATGTACTAGGCCTTGTGCTCGAGTCCCCAGGGATAAGCCCTGTACAGGATATAGGGCTTAAGTGAGTAGCGTATGTCAGACTGGACAATAAAACAAATGTTAAAATCATGCAGTATTCTGTAAGTTGCCCGACTCTGATTTTGTTGTGTGACTCTCTGCTTCAGACTCCCCTGTGTCTTGGAGTGATTCGTGCTTCATGAATCTGGATTGTGGTCACAAAGTCGAGGTGCTGCCTGTCTCCATGGATGCGGCCAAAACATTTGCCCAAAAGCCAACCGACACTCTTTCTGCTGTGCCCGTGTTAAAGGACTAAGCGATTTAGATTTTGTACAACAGAGCTAATCTGCGTGGAGTAGCTTTTCACCATGTGGAGTTGGCTCTGGCTGGGTGTGTGTGCAGTGCTACTGGACACATGCCTGACACATAGTCTGTTCACCTGTGAACCTGTGCAGGTGCGATGGTGTGACAAGATGCCATACAACATGACTTTCTTTCCTAACATGCTTGAGCACTACGACCAGGACATTGCTGCTAGTAAGCTGCAGGTAGGACTTTAGACCGCACTGTCAGACACAATCAAAATGCTGATGGCAATTATAATTGCATGGTGATTTAAGATGTTATTTTCAGGATTGGATTTAGTCAAGTTTCTTGTTTTTGTTTTGAATTTGCTTATTTCTGCTTGCATACAAATTGAAATCTAAATGCAAAAAGGTGCAACTTTGTACGGTTAATGTATGCATAATCAATAATTCATGTGGAGTTTTGCCTGAGGTATGCTAAACATGACTTAGGGACACTGCGTCTCTACTATATTATACTAAAACTGTCTAATTAAAAGCCTCAGCCTGAAAACTAATAAACACACGAGACATACATGAATATGAGTTGATAAACAACTACTGCAACTACTTCAAGTGCCATTATTTGCTTTTAGTCTATATAAATAAGTTTGGAGTACTAAATGGTACATTTTAATAGTCTCAATTACAATGTGTGTCAAAATAATTGCAGTGGCATTTTTGATCAAAGGGGAAGAATAAACAGGCATTGATCTGCCCAATCATATTTGAAGGTTTAGTTTTCATAGTGTGCCTTTTTTGAGTAAGCCATTCTGTGTTGCAGTTTTGTTTGTGTTTAGTGAGGATTTGGGCACCTTGTATAATTGTGTATTACCATTATTTCTGTCTTCCGCATACTCTGTGTATTTATGGCAAACTATCGTGTTGATCGACCCTGTTAAGTGACGAGTATGGCCACGCCCACCTCAAGGGAAAAAGTGTCCAAATATTAGTCTAAAAAAAATCTGGCACATAACTGCTCATAACGTCCCTTCTGTTCAACATTTTGATTTCATTTATGGCACAGATTTAACTTCAGGCAAATACAGAAGGACTGGCAAAGTTTCATTGAAGTTTTTGATTTTGTGACAGAGACATACAGACATATGAACATATTAACATATGGGCCATATTGACCTACAGACAGAACATGTTTATGGGATACCTCCAATGTATGAAATATAAAAATAACATCAAAAGAGTCAGTTCTCACAAATGTACAGACAACTTTTTTTCTTTAGGTTGTGCAGCAATATCTGACCAATTCATGTTATGTTATTGGTATCATTGCACTTAGAATGCTTATTTTATATATAATCACTTTTAGGAATATCTTTAGCAAAATGTGAAACTAAGGAATCAGTTTCATTAAGGTACTTTCTGACTACCTTTAGTGGGACTCCTTGTCCTATATCCTATGATTTTGAAACATTAGAAGAACGTGGTTTATTTAATTAAAGGATTTTGTATATTCAGTAATATAGCCACAATAAAGAGATTTTCCACTTATGAGACATATGCAATTCAACCGCTGTTTTTGCATTTGCAGCACTTCATGCCACTGGTTAATCTAAAGTGTTCGCCAGATGTGCATTTGTTCCTGTGCCAGGCTTTTGTTCCAGAGTGTACAGAGGAGACACAAGTGCGCCAGCCCTGTAGAGAGGACTGTGTGCGTGTTCTCTCTGATTGTAGAAAAGACTTGCGTACCTTTGACCTTACTTGGCCCCCGGAGCTATCTTGTGAAGGGTAATAAAACACACACAGCACATTCTTCTTTCTTAAAATGTTTTTTTTTAAATCTGTTTAACATGTTTGTAATATTTTAATCAATTAATGTTTTTTGTTTTTTAGGCTAAAGTCCTGTCACACATCTGAAGATGAATCTATTGACTTGGTCCAAAACGACATTACAACACCCAAGACATCTTTGTTAGCCAGTAGAGATCTGGGCTTCTGGTGCCCCTTACAACTGAAGACTCGTCCCGGTCAGGGTTCATCCTTCCTGGGTGCTCAGGACTGTGCTCCTCCATGTGACAACATGTACTTCAAGGCAGACGAGATTAAGTTCGCCAAGATGTTTATTGGCATTTGCTCCATTATTTGCCTGTGTGCCACATTATTTACTTTTTTTACCTTCCTCATCAACGTCAAGCGTTTCCGCTATCCAGAGCGGCCAATTGTCTTCTATGCCATATGCTACAGCATTGTGTCTCTCATCTACTTTATCGGATTCCTGCTGGGTGATGGGGCAGCATGTAACAAGCCTAGCATGCATGGCACTGTATCCACCGTGGTGCAGGGCAGCCAGAGCAAAGTCTGTACACTGATCTTCATGATGCTCTACTTTTTCTTCACTGCTGGAATGGTCTGGTGGGTCATTCTCACAATCACCTGGTTTCTCGCAGCAAGGCCCAAGTGGAGCTGTGAGGCCATTGAGAAGAAGGCTGTCTATTTCCATGCAGTGGCTTGGGGACTCCCTGGCAGCCTTACTGTCATTCTGCTGGCTTTTAATAAGGTCGAGGGGGATGGTATCAGTGGTGTGTGTTTTGTGGGCTTGTATGACCTAGCAGCCCTGAGATGGTTCGTGCTGGCTCCACAGGCTCTTGGTGTGATAGCTGGACTCACACTTCTTCTTGCTGGCATTGTTTCACTTAACCATGTACGACAAGTGATCCAGCATGATGAGCGCAACCAAGAGAAGCTGAAGAAATTCATGATACGTATAGGTGTGTTCAGTGGTCTGTATTTGCTTCCTCTGCTCACACTGCTGGCCTGCTACCTGTATGAACAGGCCATGCGCAGCAAATGGGAGAACACATGGATCAATGAACATTGTCAGGAGTATAGCATTCCCTGCCCCTACAGAGTAAGTCCTGATTTTCTTGTATTGTACTGAATGATAGTTGAGCACAGGTATACATCAGAAGTGTTCTAAAGAATAAATACATTTTGATGTTGTGTGCTGTTGTCTCTTTTCTAGAAAATTGATGCTGCCCGGCCAGACCTATCTCTTTTCCTGATTAAATACCTAATGAAACTTGTAGTGGGCATCTCTGCGGTTTTTTGGGTTAGCAGCAAGAAGACCTGGTCAGAGTGGGCCTACTTTTTCAACAGAACGCACAAGAAAGAGTAAGACCTTGAGAACCAGAATTATGGATAATGCTGAAGTCATGATTTAAGAAAAATGTACTTCAAAGGATACTGTGTACATAATTTATGGTTCAGTTCACAGAAAAAGCATTGGGAAAACAAGCAAGGTGTTTTTTTTTTTGTTGAACAATTTATTTGTTGTCTGATTGGGTAATTAGCTAGTAAATTATACATCAATCAGCCATGGTGACTGTGGTGACTGGGCAGCCCTGGCCACTCAGGGTATAACTACACAAGACATATGGGGGTGTGCCATGATGTCTGGGACCAAGATGTGGACTGCGGGGTGGGGACTCTGTGGATCAGACGTATGTGTAGCACATCGCATGAATGCTCAATCAGATTTCGATCTGGCGATCTGAGGCAGCTGACTTAGTCTCTTTGCTGGCTTCGCCCTGTAAATGTCTGGCTGCGGTACACTGGGTCTTGTGGTACCTTTCTATTATGACCAGCATTGATTTTTTTTGTTGTTGTTGAGTTGTGCTGCATTGGCTTTTCTATAAGATCAGACCAAACAGGCTGGTCTTTGGTCCTCGCAGGCATAGATCGCCACCGGTTTACTAGTACGTGGGGGTAACAGTTTTGTGGCCAGTCTTGTAACATGCCAACAGATAGCAGCACAATGCCGCACGCATAGTCACAGGGAGCACCGACCTTCATAAGTCAGTGTACCATCATCCTGTGTACATCTGGGGCTGTGCAACTGGTGCTATTCTGATCACTGTCTGATATTTCATTTGGGACAGCAAATTAGAACTAAGAGTAAAGGTGAAATTTTGCATCAAACTGGGCAAATGTGCCCCAAAGCTGTTTGACATGATTCCTCAAGTTTACAACAATGCTCCAATGACTCGTTCGAGGTGCTTTGAGTGGCATGCACTTTAAGAGCGGACAAACATCGCATAATGCATTTTGCATTATGCACCGGACAAACGCGTTCTCGTCGCCCAAGGTCGCCTTCCAGATCAAACCAAGGATAAATTCAACAATAAAACAAGATAACATTGATAACAAAGATAATGTAGAGTAGTGAATGATTAAAACAAAATTAAATGAAAAGACGCAGTCTCATAATTTAAGATATTTAAAAATAAATGACGATTCAGAAGGAGGTTTAAATGCAGATATGAGTGGAGATTTAAGTGCAGACTTGCATCATGAAGGACAAGCTTTTCTGAATAAATGGAAGATCAGGAAGACCTTCAGCGAGCTCCCAAAACTGTTGAAACCGGTAACTTGTGCATGCTGATCATCAGAGAGCAATCCCCACCATTGTTGGTGTGTCATACAGACCAGACCAGGCACTTGTGATTTGAGCATGTGCCATGTCGCTCCCAAGTATGTCCCTAGACTGCTGACCCAAGAGCAGAAGAAACATTGTGTCTGCATCTGCCAAGAGCTCCATCAGTGTGCTGAGGGTGCCCCATCCTTCATGTCGAGGAGTACGACTTTGGGACGAAGCAACTGTCTTAACAGTGGAAGTGTCCATCATCTCCACAACCGAAAAAGCAGAGGAAGATAAGCTTGAGCAAGTACAAGCTCATCGTCTTTTTCAGCATTCGTGACATTGTGCGTATAGAATTCGTCCCCAATGGACCAGACCCCATGGACCAGACCATGAATAGTGACTTCTATTGCCAGGTTTATGGTGTCTGATGGTGTTAATATTATGTCTGATTGGTGTGTCGTGAGAACTAATTTCTCCTTGTTGTAAAACTTTAAATATAAGGACTGTAGTCAAAAACAATGCCTTGCTCATCCTATTTAGTGATCATCTGCTGATGGGTTAAGTAGAATTATTTTAAAGAGAGATGTCCCCAACTGAACCTGTTAGTCTTCTGTTATTGTTAGGATTTTTTAGCAACAATGTTGCATCATTGTCTTTTGCAGTGAAAGATCCAGAAGGTCCATATAAAAATACCTTAACTGGTTTTGTATTTAAAAAATGGTTCCTTTAAAATCTCTTTGTCAAGATTTTAATATTTTTCCTCTCTCCCGCTCTCTCTCCCTCTCTTTTTCCACCTCACCTCTCTCCACAGCCCTATCAGTGAGAGTCGGCGTGTCTTGCAGGAATCTTGCGAATTCTTCCTGAAACACAACAGCCGTGTACAGCATAAGAAAAAGCACTACAAGTCCAACTCGCACAAGCTCAAGGTCATCTCCAAGTCCATGGGCACCAACACCAGTGCTCAGACAACAATCACCACTAACCATGACCTGACTATGACCACCAGCAACTACTACAAGGGAACACCTGTATCAGGGTCTGAGAGGCGCGGTTCATCTAAATCATCAGTACAGGAACAGGCCGCGTCGGCGAAGGTATCTAGCCAGAACAGCAAGGAACGAAAGAGCAGTAAAGCTGGCAGTTCTGTTGGGGCCAGTGGCAATGGGGAGCCTCTGCAGAGTCTCCCTGAATGTTAGTGATGTGATTGACCAGCAGGAGTGTCGAACATGAATCCTGCTGGATGCTCAGTAAAGGTTCTAACATGACCCAAATGAATATAAATTTAAATGTGTTGTTAATTCTAAAAGAGGTAGCCTCTGTTTTTCTACTGGGGACCAAAGTACAATAGTAATTTATCTAAAAAAAAAAAATTATTTGCTTCATTTGTAAGAATTTACAAACTATTGATGTTTAATTAGTATAGATTAAACTTTATTTATGCCATTATGACATAAGACCCCCAAATAAAAAGAAATCCCCTATTTCAGTTCCACTATCAAATTGAAGGGAGTTCAATGTTGTGAATACATGTGTGACTGAAACACATAATAATCCATTCTAAAATTTAATTCACCAGGGTTTAAACCAATCAAACTGTTGCGTTTAAGCCATCATTCTCTTCGTTGAATGGCCCAGTCTTTTATTTATTTAGAGCATACTATAAACAAACTATATTGCAAGTTAAGAGTACAATTTTTCAAATATTATTAATAGACTATTTATTATTAAACACTGGATTAATCTTGTTTTTGTTGCTATTTCATGAAAAGCACAAGAGGGTGTGCCCTTAGACACAACAAAGTAGAGTAACTTTTACTAAGACCATGAATATCACTGTGATTAATGTCATGGCTTAAAATGAATGAGCACATAATCTTATTATATTATATTCTATGTTGCTATATGAAGTGTAATGTGGTCTGATAAGTTGACACTCCCGCTTAACAGAACAAGTGTAGTCATGGATCAAACTTTGCTACGTCTTAACCGTTTGTTTTTTTACCCAGACTTAATGTTTTTTATGATACGTTATGTGGTGACAAGCTTGCCATGTAAGTCTAATTTAATTTAACCAAAAGAAACTGCAGGCAACTCAACCAGTGTAATGTTCCCCAGAGTGTCGTCTTAACTGTTTTTTGTTTATATCTTGTGATGTCAAAACAAGGCGCAGGAGCCTATTGTTCTCATTTTTAAAGCACAATTATTCATTCTGCCCTCTGGCCAGAGACAAGTTCAAATCATGAGAAATATGTAGACACTGCACAGTGTTTTACCAACAGGTCTCATCAGGCCAGATGAGGTGTCTGAATCCTGAAATATGTTGCAATGCATTTTGCAGGTGCATAGTGTAATGTAGTATTTCAGTCATGGAACACACCTGAAACATTAGACAATTTGTCAAATATTTTGGAAATGTTACTGAAGGGCTGGTCAAGCATAAGCCTTTATTTTTATTAGTGGATTTTTTTTTCATGTGTTTTCTAAATATTTTGGATTCTGTTACACTGGGTGTAGAATTTTTTTTTTTTTACATTTTTTATGCAAGTAGACTTGAAGGGTATTAACACTATAGAGTTCATGTAGTATTTTCTCAGAAAATGTACAGCTTATATTTACATAAACATCTGTCCTTACCTCTCAAGGAACCTGCAGAAAAATATACATGTATCTGCTGTAGCTTTATATACACATACATATACATACACATAGTGTTTTAGGTAAAAGCAGAAGATAGCACAATGCTTTTCGACATTGATAATTTTTATATTCAACTAAACTATTCAAAACATTCATTGTGGTTGTCCTCAAATTGAGCGGAGTTCAAGGTGGCGAATACATATGATTGACTGAGACACATGATGATAAATTCTAAAATTTAATTATAGTTATAAGAACATTTCTGTGTTGTGTTTTTATTAACTGAAATATGGAATGCATTACACCCTCTATGGGACGCGAACCCATCACAGAGCATCAAATATGCAATCACACTCATTCACACCTCGGAATAAATTGGAATAACTAATGTATCAAGTTTGGGAGGTAAAATAAGCATGAAAACATGCAAGACATTAACACTACCTGGTGTGCCACATAACACAACCTCTTTTCTCTTATAATTAGAGAATTATTAGGAGGCAATGTTTTTATTTCAAACATCATCTTACTGGATTTCTTAAATCTGTACCTTTTTTTTGTATTGCTATGATTGATGATGTGGTAGTCATTTCACAGATGCCACTGATTTATATATATATATTTTTTATCATTTTCTGTTCTGTCAAATGTCTGTTTTCAATTCTGTTTCTGTGTGCATGTAAACTGATGTACCTTATTCCTTTACTTTTTGTGCTATTTAAAGTACTTGTTGCTGCAAGCAGAAATACAAAAAACAAAGTAGCAATTTTTTTTTTAAAGTTTGTCTTAAAGGAAATCAGAACTGTTTTAACATGAGAGAAGTACTCTTTGACTACTGGACATTATGAAACGCTTACGATGTAGTAAATATTTAGCAAATTTTTTAATTACATGCCCTGTAGGAACTACATTATTTTCAGTGAATGTATACATTTGAAATATTTCATTTGCAATATGTGTATTTATGTGGTAAGGGGAGAATCAAATGAGGTAGAACAGCCTGCTAGCACTCTAGACTTCTATGCCACAGTGTCAAAATATATTTTCTCTACTATAATGTTGGTATTTTGTAAAAGATTTTTTAATCTGTATGTATTCAACATAATTTATACTTTGTACTTGTTACATGTTCTTGCTATAAACATTCACATTCTACACATTTTACAATAAACACAATATGCTTTCAGATCAAAAGTAAATGCACCCTTTATTGCATTATATTACTGTGTACATTTATACACGGGGATAAAGCAGTTGTTTTTAGACTGCATCATACAAAAGTAAATGTGGCTAAAAAGCAGGATATTCAAATCATGTTCTATTCAAATATATAAACTTGTGCTCAACTCTGTTAATACATTCAACACTGGCAAAAGGTCACAAAGTAGCTTTGTTTTTAGGCCATCATTTACACAGATTAATATAATTTACATTTAAAAATGATAAACAAAAATGAAAACCAAAGAGCTGCCTGAAACTGAGATGGAGAAAGTGGGGGGAAATCAGTCAAAGCCACTGGACAAGCATTGGGCATAGAAATACAGAGATTTTCTCTACTCAAGTGATGTAAATGCTGATATGTGCGGAAAGAAAGTCATGAACATATACAGTAACTTATTAGTGTCATGGCTTGGGCTTTTCTCTCTGCTTCTGTAATGGGCTGGAGTTCAGTAATGCAATAACTCAGGTAAGTAGTAAGTTAGTATGAGCAAGTGTTCTTAGGCACAATGTGATTGTTAATGACGTATGTCTGCTTCTACTATTAAAGTCTTTGTAAATGTTAAGGTTTTAAAACCTTATATTTAGCAAACAAATGAATAAGAAAATACCGTCTTTTTAAGCGACTTATTCTAACCACACACCGCGAAAAAAATACACACGAATTGAGGTACACTCAGTATATTTAAAACGGACTAAAAACGCTCGTTCTCTATCGTTCTTATTTAAAACGCGCCAAGGCGCGCGTGTGTGTAGGGCGTGGTAAAATGACGTAGGTGCTGGACGTAATAATATGCGTGTTGATATTCGTCACGTATCATTTTTATGTTTCATCGTTATGCGTTTTCTATTTAATGTTATAATTTAAATTTATATTAACTATAAGATGTATTTTTCCAAGAGTCAAGCTTCGATAACAATAAGGAGTCCAATAATCTTTTGAAGACGTTTGCAAAAGCATATCTTCCCATGATTCTTCGCGGTAGTGACTCGCCGAAAAATCACACAGTCCTCTGAAAGAACTAAACTAATCAGAAAGGACGAAAACCTTGTAACCTTTACATTGCGTTAAATCTAGTTTATTACAATAACACCCAATGTGTAAACCACAATAAAACTTCCATAATGGAGTCAATTGTCAAGATCTCTTCTTTTAAATACCGTGGAGGTGAATTCGGCTTACCGGTTGGTCCGAAGGCAGTAGGTGTTTTCAATTGATTGCGATGGTCAGTTTCAGAATCCTCGTTTCTTCTCTCCCCTCTCCCTCTGCCGGCCTTGACCAACTTTTGTGAAATAGAACTGTGACTTTTCAAAAAATCAGAAACAAATGTCAAAACCTTTCCACAGCATACAATATAGGTACAATTTCACACTAATGTAAAAAATACTGCTATTGACCTATAAAGCACTAAATGCATATAAAAAAGCACAATAAAGCTCAAGCCTTTTGTGAGATTAATTAAATTATGTTTGGATATAAATTCTGTAAAGCTTCTTCAAATTTAATGAACAATGTTTTGGCCTGTTCATGTGTAAAAGCAAGCCATTGTGTTACTAGAACCACTCTTTCACAGTGTGAGTGAGTCCTGGAAGATTGATGAACCTAGACTTGATCCACTAAACCAATCCTCGATCATAACAGTGACTAGATGCTTGTACGGTAGGTTCTAGGGATGATGGGTACATCAAGTCATGTGCCTAACTTTCTAAACCTTATGCACCCATTCCTCTGGAACAGGGTGGGTCTGAAGTCATCAGACCACATGACCTTTTTCGAAATTACACACATTAATTTACATGAGTAAAACAGTTTTAACGGTAACCACGTCAATCTCTTAAATAAATGTAAAAAATAAATACATTTAATCGGTCCCAGTTTTGCATTCAAGTGGAAAATCCTTCTCTGAACAGAAGTGGATGTCTTACATGACATTCTCCCTCCCTACTCTTACCTTCTCCACTGTTCACATAACAAGCCTTTTCAGATGGAGAGGTCCCTTTTGACCCTGGAGGATACAAATATAAGGAACTTGCCAACTTCCCTCCGACTGAACAAGCTACTTGGACGGAACATTTCTACTTACCTAGAAAGAAGTCCAATTGACATGACTCAACTCTTAGCGATATGACCTGGATGACTGACATATTTCTCTTGCTCATGCACATGTGAGAAATAACAGTTTCCTCCTGATGCTGCATTGAGTGTCTGGTATGGTAATTGTTAGGTGCTAGATTTTTGTATTATTTATCCTTTATTAACATAAGGTAAATTTAGCAGTTTGTTAAATACTTTGCAGTTGAATACATAGGTAAAAGTATAGAATGTATTGTCAGAGGTCTTATTGCTCAACCAATATTTATATGCTATTTATATAACTTTTGCCTAATTTTGTAACACAGAATCAATACATCAAGTTTAATTAAGTAATGTGTCCCAAAAAGGACTGCACATTTCTAGTTCTTATGTGGCATTCATTTGATGAGTTGGAAGCAGACAACCGGGCAAACACAAGAGCAACTTTAATAAACGCCAAATTGTGAAGACTAGGTCAGAGCAAGTGCACACAGCAGGTCTTGAGAGGTGTCCCAGCATGCAATGGCTAGTACATACTGAAAGTTGCACAATGAAGGACAACCCATGAACTGGAAACAAGGTCATGGGAGCCCAAGGCTTACTGATGTATGTAGAGAGAGAGGTCTAGCATGTCTTTTCCAATCCCATACAAAACTATTCTGTTCTACAAGATGGATGGAAAGGTGTCAGAACACAGTGCAGTTCGTTTGTTTCATCATACTTCAAACCAAGGAAAAAAATATCTACACATTTACAAACTCAATTGATTTACCTTTCCTTTGTAGTGTCTTGTTTAGTCAGGGCTGATTTGGGTACACAAAGGTGAGTTACACAACATTAGGCCAGTAATTTAATGTTATGGCTGATTAGTGTACACAATTAATTACTTCAGCAAATATACATTTAAAGTATTTGATTATTTAAATGAAAATTATATTATATATGCATACATAAACACATAAGCACAAAAGGTGTAGCACGACTCAAGAGATTTTTTTTTTTCAATGAAATAATTTTACTACAAAGTTTGAAAGATGACAAATGCACAAATAAATAAAGGCATGATATATCCAAACTTTTGTACAAAAAAAAAAAAAAGCCTGTATGTTAAGGTCTAATGCGTCAATTTATGCCACAAAAAAAGGTGTTAGACAAAATAGTGTCAATGATAAAATAATCTACAAGTCTATGAGTCCCTATTCTGAATAGACATGGCTTTCTCTTCTCTGTACCCTTTTAGAAGTTGGTTGACCAGGTTCAGTTCATGTGCACGTTTAACAGGAAACAAGGGTGGTAATGGGTTGCCTTTATACTCGAGAACAGCCATAGCAGCACGGTCCAGGTTTTCCCTGTTTGGAATGCGAGCCATCAGTGTATATCCACCGGACTGGTTTGCAAACCTTGGAGCAAGTACTTGAAAAAGCTTAGGAATCAAATCTTTTTCCTGGGAAAAAAAAAGCACATTAAATTTATTAAAACACTGTATAAATCATTCAATCACAATTCCATGCTCTACAAAATAAATTTTAAATCCGATAAAAAGCAAAGTAAACAAGCAGTACGTACCGTTAACCAGAACTCTGCCATGTCCATCGATTTCTTATTGGTATCTCCCATTTTTGCATAATCAATTAACTGACAACACAGATAAAATGAAATACAATTAAACAACACTAAAACATTAATTTTATTATATTTCCTATTATAAAAATCTATTGTACAGCCAAATGTTCTGACATTTATTATCGGTTTTTAACACTGTGTGTCATTCTGTGCATTGCATTCATCCAGTTGTTTCTTTATTGGATTCACACTTGCTGATATTCAGTATAACAGCATGTTTGCTTATACGATATTGCTCAACTACGTAGTGATAATATCTCTGACCATTTTCACCCCAGACACTAACATGAATCCTGGGAGATCAGATCACAAATGGACAATGCGCTTTCGAGATGTTGTGATACAGACAGCCATAAAAAAGGCTATCTAGCTAGAAAATGTCATCTTTGCATGACTGTTTGGTTATTGGTGGATTTCTCATATCATTTCTCACTTGTCTAGAAGTTTTGTTAGCACAACTGACACCGTGTGTACATAAAGCAAGATTACTGATTAGAGTTAAATAGAGCAGCAGATCACAATGTACGAAATAGAATCGCACATGACATTGATAATGTCATGTGTGAATGTTTATGTGTCATGACTGTCCACTTGTGATCGGATCACCTGGGACATCCTGGCTGAGTAAAGTTCCTTAAAATTTCCAAATCAGGTTACACAATGTCAGACATCAGTAGTGTTTATTATTGAGCCTCGTTGGCATTCCTAACAACACTGTGGTCTGCACTGCACCATGCGTAAGAAAGACATCTCATTACGCACTGAAAATATCACACAGCAGCAAGAGGCTTAATAATTTTTCTGCCAGTAAAATTATACAAGTTGTCTCTACCTTTACATTATCTATGGAACGCTTTTTCATTCACATCATCTTGAGGTTTTATTAAACAAACAAAAAACTCTATAGTCTTTCTTTTTCAGTGTACCATTTACTCGTGGTATAGCAGTACATCTTACTTATCTGATGTAACATGTCCTGTTACCAAAGCTCTTTATACAGCTGCATTTATTTGGCCAAATCGTGCACCTCTGTTCCCTGTGTGTAGTGTGCCTAATAGAGTCAGTATTTCCCTCTGTTCAGTTAGATAGCTGACCTTCAACTATATAAACTCATGAAATTTAACTTCGACTAATTTGTGAGAACAGTCAAAAATCCTTCAACTGTCCTGTTTGTCTTATTAGAGCGCCCATTAATATTTCAGATGCAATGTGTCATCACTGACACTCTTAGCTACAGTATGTATACAGTATATACAGTACAGTATTATGGTTTATCAAGCTGTACATACATTTCCCTCAAGGCGGTTCCTCCAAAGCTTCATGTTTCGTGATTAAAAGCATTTGCAGAAGAAATGCCACTAATTTGACCTCCATCTTCATCCATTCGACAGTAATAATTTTTACAACAGAAATGCACGGAAATGTTTCTTATGATCAGGTTTTTACTGGAAGCATCGGGTGGTTTTTGTTACTTTCAGGGCTTAGTGGAAACCGACTGAGCTCATTGGTGGTGAGATGAAACTTTTCCATAACTTTTAACAACTCAATTGCCTACCAAGAAAAATACCAACCATCAGCTGGAAAATTGATACTTACAGTGTTCTGGAATTTTTAATGGCCAACACTGAAACATTATCAGGTAAAAGTTTGAACAATCAGCAGTGCTTGTTACAGTGAGATGCTAAAGAGCTGAAGTCTGAACTTTTAATTAAAACACGGAGGACTGCTGTCCAAGGGCCTGGTGATGTTCAATGACAATACATGTCCACACACTTCTGGTAGCATATCGAATAGAATATTTCTAAACTCGTGATACTTAAAATAAAATCGCGATACACAGATTTCGTGATTATATCGTATCGGCTGGTGCCAGGTGATTCCCGTGTGCTCTTACCTTTTCAGCGTAAAATCTAACCTCGTCGGCTCGGGCTCGTGTAGTCTCGATCCTCTCGTGTCGCACCAAACCCGTCAGGATGTTCCGCAGCATGTTGATCCGTGACTCCGGCCCGAGGCCAATCCGCCGAGCCACGCGCCCGTGCGAGATCAGCGCGCGAACACTGAGACGCATTTCGGGAAGGTACTTTGAAGGACAAAACCTCAAGGAAACACTTCGCAGATTTGGATCAAACTATGTGTATATAATTATATGTGGCAAATATCAAACATACGTATTTGATATTCCCATATAAGTGCTAATAAAACTTAATATAACTAATTTAAAGCGTTTACACTGACAGCTGAATTACACACGCGTTCTTTACGCTGCGCATGCGCACCGTCGTACCGTTTTCTGCGATTTGTGATGGGTGTCATGGAACTGTTTTGCCTTTTACCGCCACCTACTGGTCTGGACTGTGTTGTCAAGACTATTTTTTTTGTATCTTTATTCTATTCATCTGCCCGGTTTCCATTAAGCATATAAATAAGTGCTAAAATTATATTTATATCTTTCCAATACTTATTTCTTTCAAATTCACAGTTATATAGTGGTTAGAATGTTCCTCTCTGACTGACAACACAGCTACCCATAATATGTTTTACCATTATTACAATAGTGTCCCACTCACAAACTGATAAACATGGGTACAACAACGTTAACGTCTTTCAACGTTAAATCAATCATAAAATTACAATTATACATTATAGTACCAGTGCTCCATTATGTTTTTTTTTCTTATTTTTCATTTAGATTTCACTTTATTACATGTAATATTTGTTTTCCTTTTAATTTAATTAATCATCTAGCCCCTATTATTAGCGACGATATATAGAAACAGTCTATATATATATATAGTATGTATGTGTGTGTGTGTGTGTGTGTGTGTGTGTGTGTGTGTGAGAGAGAGAGTGTGACTTTTATTTTGAAAAACAAAAGGGAACCAGTCGGCTTACACCAGGAAGTAACATAACCAGGAAGTTGATTTGCACATTGATTCTGATGCATCTGTTACATTTACTTAAACATAGTTATTTACAGTTTACTTAAACATGAATCTGGTCGGTATTTTAAAGCTGAGACCACTAGCGGCGATGGCGAGGAGAGCCACTGCAATAAACTCAGTTTTCTTTTTAATGTTTTATTGACTTATAGTGTGTTTGTGTGTGTCTGTGTGTGTGAGAGAGGGAGATATAAATTATGTCACGTGACAGCATGTTTTTATTCCATTTAATGAATTTTTGGACGCTGCATGGCGTCGCATTTGTTGTACGTTTATTTTTTGTTGCCTTTGGGATGTATCAAGACAAAACCATGGAGGTCAAATACACTGACATCGACTTCCACGTCTTTATGGACGGATCCAGACTAGTAACTCAGGTGAGTTTCTCTCTAGGAATAGTGACAATCAACAATAACAGTCAGTTGTTATTTTAAGACACGAAGGTCAGCTGTTCTGAAATAGTTCATGCAAGAACAGTATAGCTCAGTGCAACTGCAAAACACCATCAAGCACTATGATGAAACTGGATCTCAGAGGACCATCAGAGGAAAGCCAGAACAAAACTTACCTCTGCTGCAGAGGAGAAGTTCATTTAGAGTTACTAGTCTCAGAAATCACCAATTAACAAACAGCACCTCAGATTAGAGCTGTTATGAAGGCTTTGAATTATGTACTTGGAAACACAGTCACAACTGAAACAGAAACCGTTGTGTGGAAGGCTTAAAACCGGGCGAGGAACAGCCAAGCTCTGCTACTAAGGTGAGATTTTGGAAGACAGTTCCATGTTACAGGTCATACCTCACATCATTAGGGAAGAATTGTGGCCCATAAACCATACCTCTGGCAGGAACAAGACTAAGTGACTCAGCTATGTAACAGTGAGGCACGATGAAGGTTCCTTGATGAAGTTTGGCGCTGCATTTCTACAAATGGAGTTTGAGATCTAGTGAAGATTAATGGCGTCCTCAATGCTGAGAAATACAGGATACCATCAGGGAGGTGCCTGATTGGCCGAAATTTATTCCGCAGCAGGACAACGAGCCCAAACATACACCCAGTGTCATTAAGAACTATCTTCAGTGTAGAGAAGAACAAGGAGTTCTGGAATAGTTTTGGCCCTCACACAGCCCTAATCCCAACATCATCAAGTCTATCTGGGATTACATGAAGAGACCGAGGGATCTGAGGCAGATTACATCCACAGAAGACCTCTGGTTATTTGTTTCAAGATGTTTGGTACAACCTACCTGGCGGGTTCCTTCAAAAACTCTGTGCAAGTGTACCTGATGGTAATTCTGGTTTTGCAGGCAAAGGGTGGTCACACCAAATACTGATTTGATTTGGAATTCAATTATGTATCTATTTTCCATTTTGTTAATTGATAAAAAAATAAACTATAAACACATCTACTTTTAAAAGCATTCTTTTTTACAGTAATTTTTTCAAACCGATGTAAAACTTTTGCACAGTTCTCTTTGTTATTCTAATATTATAGAAATTAAATGCTTTGAAACAGTGTTTTAATTACAATCTTATTGCTTTCATAGGGTGAGTCTCCATACAACAGGTCTACCTACCGTTATACACCACTCCTGGCATGGATGTTATCTCCTAGCATCTACTTGACCTCTTGCTTTGGGAAGCTGCTCTTCGTGATTTGTGATGTACTCTCCGGTGTCCTATTATATCTCATATTGACTCATCGAGGTTTATCCAAGGATGCAGCGTGCCGCTTCTCAGCTCTCTGGCTTCTGAATCCTTTACCAATTGGTGTATCGACGCGTGGGAATGCTGAAGCACTTTTGGCCATTTTGGTTCTGTCTACTCTCCTGTGTTTACAACTGAAAAGACATTTGACAGCTGCGATTCTCTATGGTCTCTCTGTCCATATGAAAATCTATACAGTAATATATGCCCTTCCCATCGCCCTGTATGTATCAAACCGCAAGGAACTGATGACACGAAACAGAGGTGTTTTTAGGGTTATCCAAAGCCTTTTCAGCATCGAGCTGGCTCTATTTGCTGTCATTGCAGGAGCTGTGTTTCTTGGACTGACTTTGATTTTTTATCACATGTAAGTTTAAATAAGGTGGGTGAGGGGCAAAGACTATATAGCCAACTGGAGCAGCTTGGCTGAATTGAAAAAATTGGCTGAATGTAACATTGCTTGTAAAAAAAAAAAAAAAGTCAGCATAACTGTCAAGCTTAATTCCCCTGTACAGTGTAGCCAAAAAGTGAGGAGTATAAACCATGTGGACAGTTCAGTAAATCTGCTATTGTTTTCTTTATGTCTCCACTTATTCCACTTTGGAATTGCATCAGCTAACTAACTAACTGTTCCAGGGTTGAATTGAAAAATATCTTAAAATAGAAAGCCAGTGCGCTATTTAGGGTGTAAAATCCGTAGTTCCAAATACACCAAATAGTGCCTTTTTTTCAGGATTTTGAATTCAGCCGTGTGTTAGAGGCTATTTAGATTTGTAGCTCGTGTTTGCTCTGAACAATGCAGGAAAGTGATTCATGAATCCGGCAGAAGCTTGCACTCGTGTTAACTAGCAGAAATGAAAGATCAAAACAGACAGTTTAGAGGCGATTCAGAACAACTTTGAAGTATCTGCTAAGAGAAAAAGTGTTGTTGTTTAAGATGACGTAATGTTAGAAGATTTCTTTCTGAAAGTGGTACATGACTGGGTTTGAATGTGGGGTTTTGTTTCTCTTTTCATTTTTTTTTTTAGGTATGGCTGGGATTTCCTCCAAGAAACCTACCTCTACCACTTAACAAGGCGGGACATTCGTCATAATTTCTCCCCATACTTCTACATGTTTTACTTAACAGTGCAGAGTGAATGGAGTTTTGTTTTGGGTCTAGTGACCTTCCTTCCCCAGGTTCTTCTGTTGCTCTTTACCTCTCTGGCCTTCTATGCCGACTTGCCTCTCTGCTGCTTCCTCAACACAGCCCTTTTTGTCACCTTCAACAAAGTCTGCACCTCGCAGGTAACACATCATACTATAATTTCCAGTGGCTTTGCAGGGCATTATGTTTAAACCTCCTACATGAGTATTTATTCTGTATGACTGAAACACTTCAATACATTTATGTGAACTGATTCTTCAGGTCTGCTCTGAGCATAACACAGGTTGTTATGGATCAATGCACAGAAGAAAATTAAACAGACATTTGAAAAAAAAGGGGGGGGGGAAACTTTATACAGAGACAAACATTTTTTGGGGTAAAAGTTGATGCTATAAGATAAAATATTTAGTAATCAAATGCATTGGAACGTTGTAATGAAAAAATTCACACAAACCCACAATTCGACCAAAATTATTTCTTAAATTGATTTACCAAAAAGTATGCCGATCCCCTTCCATACCTTATTGTCTTATGGATTTGATTGTGAATGGGTGTAATAGCCATTCTACCCACTAGTTTGTACTTAATTGTCCATTGTGATGAAATGAAAGCATGCTGCCATCTTCAGGTCTCTCAACAGATGTGTAATGGAGTTTAAGACTGGGCTTTGCCTGGGTCACTCAAGGACATTCAGAAGTTTTTTCGAAGCAACTCCAGTGTTTTGGCTGTATGCTTAGAGTCATGTGGAAAATTAACTGATAATGTGAACTGATGCTGACACATCTGTTTCACCAGAATGACTTGCCAGGTGATGTGCGATTCCTGTTTTTCAACAGACATAATGCTTGATGAGAGTCCAGTTTTCATTTCTTCAGACCAGAAAACTTTTCCACTTGTTTCCCAAGTGTTTTACATGCTGTTTAACAAATTCCAAGCCGGCTGCCATATGCTTTTACTCCACAGTGGCTTCTGTCTTACCGCTCCGCAATGAAGCCTAATTTATGGAGTGCCGCAGAGACGGTTGTCCATCCGACAGGTTCCCCCAATCCCTGCACAGAACTTTTGAAGCTCTTTTAGAGTGCCTGCTGGAAGCTTTCTCCTTTCTCACCTCAGTGACCAAGGGCAATCCTTCCTGGAAACAGAGAGCCAAGTGTCAAAGAATCTGAAATAGGGATGTATTTCGTTAGAATAAAGCAAGTAGTTATATTTGGGTACTTGATTATACAGGCACGTATTGTTCTATAGCACAGTGGGAATAGAACTTGACCCACATATAAATCATGGTGCTGGTATCATCATCGGCAATAATATCTATTTAAAAACAAATCCACAACACAAAGTGTCAAACAGGGGTGCCTGAATACTTTCCGTTTATCTCCGTTTTTCTTTCGAGCGTCTAACTGTCAAAACTCTGTGATAATAAATATTTGCCATTAAATAAACATTAAAAATGGTATATTCATGATCAATCAACCGTATCCAAAGTAAACCTTTTTTCAATGTTAAAAAAAACACTCACAATATATTAAAATAATATATGAATATAAAATACTATTCCCATCCATCTGAGAGTTCTTTTTGTTGTTATCTTAGCTATGTTTATAAAAGCTTTTCTTTCCACTGTGTTGTTGCAGTATTTCCTCTGGTACCTCTGTTTACTGCCTCTGGTCTTGCCACACCTAAGACTCACTGTAAAGCAAGGGATTGGGCTACTCCTCTTGTGGTTCACTGGCCAGGTATGAAAAATGTTTAATGCTTTACATTAAAAAAAATAAAAAATAAAAATCTGATTGCAAATTCAGAAAAACGGTTTAGAATCCAAGCAATAACATGCATTTTACATTTAATTTGAAGCAGTTATTTGTTTAAAACAGATTGAATGTATGTAGACTTTCTACAGTACATTAGTCCACAAGTGTAGTAGGATTCAAGGATTAAAGCCATTAAAGAAATAAATTTATGATTTTTTAAAAATTGTTTGTAAGTATCCTGACTTTGATTTAAATATCTTTAAACTAGTTTTCATAAAAAGTTCCCTTAGTGTAAAATTAATGAAAGTGATTTGTGTGCACTATTAAGACATTTCTGTTTGTTTTCATGTGTCTATAATGAACAGTATTTTTTGTACGTTATGTGACTTTTACGATTTCTTTCTTCATCTTCATAGGGCTTGTGGTTGGCACCGGCTTACTACTTGGAATTTGAAGGACGCAATGCATTTGTGTTTATATGGCTTGCTGGCCTGCTGTTCCTTATCATTAATTCAGTGGTAATGGTCCAGATCATCAACAGTTATATACCCAATACAGCTGGACAACAAAGAAAGAAAATGAAAGAAAGAATGGATTAGATTGGATTGGATTCATTCATTCTTTATTGTCACTGCACATGTCGGTAAAAGGCAATGAAATACAGTTGAATTAATGAATAAACAAATAATTTAGCAAAAGTCTTTTTGAACGTCTGTTCATTTTGTTACATTTGTCTCTACAGGCTGGCACAGTGGTTTTAAACCGAATAAGGAAGCAGTCATTTTATTGGTAGCCAGTTTCTTGTTAGATTGTGTTATAAGCTAGTATCAAATCGGTTTCAAAGGAAAACTTCAAATTCTGATTTTTATGCTTGGTTTAGTCATTGGAGAAGAAAATCTATGCAGTCTTGGCTCCATAAAACCTGGTTCATGAAATACAAGCATTCATTTTTGGAATTTAATGGGATGACAGAAAGAATTATTGACTGTAGTGATCATAAATAAGCCTTTATTTATTTATAGTCTCTGCTCTCGAAATCCGTTATATTTGAAACTCATGCACAAGTTTGAGTTTTTATCCATGAGTTGTATGCTGACAGTACTGATGTCCGTACTGGAGCTGCGGAGCTGGTGATCTGCAGAGACAGATCGTCTGGAGCTGAATGTGTGTGACATACAGTACATGGGGATTGTAGACTCCCTCACATGGCAGCAGCAGGTGAAGAGCAGCCACCTAAATAAGCTTTATTACAGTTGATGCTAATGGAAGCCTATGTACAGAGGAGAACTTGGTGTGGCTGAGAGAGAGTGCCTTTGAGTGGCTCTTGTACCTCTTTACTATGTATATTTCTTTTTGGATCTTAGTTTAAGACCTATTCAAGGAAGCTACATACTTCATCCCTATTTAATTCATTTTGTCAGTCATATCTGGCAACTCTGGTCATAGTACATACTGTATATTGTGAATATACACTGATCAGGTATACCATTAAAACTACTGACGCATTGTTTTTCGCATTACTGTGATACCTGTCGAGAAGGTGTGATATGTTGGACAGCTTGTGATTAGTAAGATCTCAAAGATAATCTGTTGGTGTTGGGTCAGAGGATTTTTAAAACTGTAGGAATTACTCTTCATCCAAAGAAGAATAACTGGTGAACCAGTGGCAGGGTAGATAAAGGCTGAAGGGGAAGGAGAATGAAGTCTAGTTCATCTGGTTCAATTGCACTGAAGAACTAGTGTTACACAAACTGCAATAAAAGTTAATGCTGGCTATGAGAGAAACAACGTTAGGACACACAGTGGATTGCATTACCCATGCTGACCCTTTTCCAAGCACTGAAAGTGCCTACAATGAGTGCATGAGCTCTAGAACTGGCCCGTGGAGCAACAACAGAAGGTGGTTTAGTTTGATGAATTATGTTTCCTTGGGGAACAGGATGCATTGTGGGGAAAAGGCAAAGCCAGCAGTGTTCTGCTGGGAAATATTGAGTCGTGGCATTCGTGTGGATGTTATTTTGACACTCCTTCTTGGCAGTGAAATAACCTAATGGCGGTGGGCTGCCAGAATTGTTTCAGGATTGGTTTGACTAACATAAAGAATTCAAGGTGTTGACCTGGCCTCCAAATTGTTCTGGACAAAATTTGCTCCGGGGGTGCTCCACATGGCAACTCGCAGGTCTTAAAGGATCTTCTGCTCAGATCTTGGTGCCGGATAGCACGGTGCACCTTCAGACGTCTTCTGGAGTCCATGCCTTAACAGATCAGTGCTGTATTGACTGCACAAGCGGGACCTATGCAATATTAGCCAGATGGTTTTAATGTTGTGGTTGAGCAGTATATACATTAATGTCGGCATACTCAGCAAAAAGAAATACAATGCATTAAACAGAACTTTACAGATTCAATTTCCAAAATCTTATTTTGCATTATAAAGTGTATATTCGTTAGTGCAAACAAACATGCAACATGCAAAGACAGACACAGTTCTTCATATATCCTGTCATTAGATGACATTACTTTTGGGCAAATTATTATACAAAGTTTTTACACCATGTAACCATTGGTAATTCAGATCCAAAATTGTCGTACAATATGACGTGGAGTGCATTTTCGGAGAGAGAATTTTGACACTTTTGTTTTTTTTTTTTTACAAATTTAGAAGAAAAGAAATAAGCAGATTGAGAATGTGCACTTTGAAGCATCAGTTTCCTGATCATTTGATTAGTCATGTAATAATACTGGTATTATAAATGCATTTACTTGGATAAGAAACAAAAAAAGAAAGAGAGCAGGGTATTGAAACTGAAATTAGGTAGCAACTTTAGAGGAATATACTTCACAGAGCTATAGTTCAATCAAAGTCACTTCTAAAAACGGTAGAACATTTTTTAATTTAATATTTATTAAAGTTATGCTTTTAAAAATGTCGCATTTGTTTAGCCTGACTAATCTATGGTATTTTAATTAGATTTATCTTGGGTCCAAAGTTGTGGCAAACCCCAAACCAACTATTTCTATAAAAACACAAAGAAATGTGCTTGAAATATTTGTCCTTTGATGTCATTTTACAGTAAATAATGAACATACTGTATATAACTAATTGCCTATAGTTTAATGGTTTTTATTCAATAATTCACCTATAGTGAATGCCTTCTCTTAATCTAGGCTGAACAAGGCAGTGGTTTACCTACAGTATGGACTAAAGATCACAAAAATTATCTCTGAAACATAAAAAAAAAAAAAAAGCCAGAGATAAGGCTAAGTATGGTCAAATTTAATGAGCTGTTTAGTATCATAACCTCTTGAAAGCCATACAGCTAAAGCCTAAACTCACATCAAGCATTATATCTGTGGAAAAGTCTGATAACAATTAGTTTAAATTATTTAATTAAATGTTTTGGAGGCATTGGAGATACGTAAATCAGAATCTATCACATTTAACCTTCATCTGTTTATTACTAGCCATAGGTAAAGAGTGAACTAAAATTACATTCAGTTTATATTGTAGTCCAACCGTTTTGATAGGGCACATTGACATGTAACACATAGAAAACATTTTAAAACAGCTATCTAGACGAATTATAGCCTCCGATAGAGCAGAATCTTTGGAACAAGCATTATACAGGCTGATACTGTAGAGGAATGAGTATGACCATCAAGATGTCCGTATCAACAAAAATCATATGACATTACTACAAAAGCTCTATAGGCTGGAGGGAGCACCAGTCCATAGCAGGATATCATGCTCACATATGCACATTTACAGCCAGGAGCAATTTAGTGTATCCAATCCACACATCATTATGATTTCAGGAAGTGGGAGAAAACCCAAGAACATGGTGGAACCCCACATGGACAACGCTACAGTACCTACTGCACCATTAAAATTCTTTAACTACCATTTAAGATTTTGTTGGAATAACTACAATTTTGATTTTTTTTTTTTTTTTTTTTACTTGGCAACTACATCAGGGTAAACTATTTGACTGACATTTCCCCCACACTGCAGTTTAAATACAGTATCTCAAATAGCAACAAATACAAATACATACATAATGGGAGTTAGGCAAATATTAGGATATCATGAAAAGTGCATTCAAAAACTAGAGAAACAAATATAAAACACTTTTAATACAAACATTTATTTAATACAAAATATTCCTTCTCCATATTTTGAAATGCTTTTTTGTTTGTTTGTTTGTTTTTCTTTTTTAATAAGAACCATATGTTACCTAAAAGTTTAATGAAGCATCTTCGATCTTTGGTTCATTGATGATAAAAGAGGTAGCTGTCACACGGCAGACTGTCATACTACGTTACTGCATAAACATATATGGATTAGCCTTGGCCTGATTCATTATGCAATTTGGCATGGTATTCCATTGCCCACCTATTGGTTCATATTTATTTTCATGCCAGGGTGGAGAATCCATAGGCTCACGCTTGATGGAATGAAGCAGTCCTTGTCCTTTGAACTGACAGCCAAGTTTGTAATCCTGATGCATGAAGCCCTTGTGCTCCAGAGCACTGGAGCTGTCCATACAGTTAGCACTTTGGTTACTGCAGAGCGGGTGTAGGTGTCCAAGCTTCTGGGGACAGAGATATTCTGGATCTTTTTCAAGGACACACTTTAGAGGTTGTGCAGTTGCTCCACAGGCATTTGGGAACTGGCTACCATACAGGTGTCCATTACTGCTTGTGCTTTTTTGGCAAGGCATGTACTGTTCATAGTAACCGTTTTCTGCTTTCATTTGTAGGCCATCATAGGAGCTGAGATTATGCTCTCTGTCTGCCCAGGCCTGTTCATAGAAGCCATGTTCGTTTTCAGTATCAGAGTCTTGCTCTACCTTGATTGGTAACTCAGCTATCAGATGCGCATCATAGACTTGTCTTTGGCCTTCATAACAGGCGTTTTCATTTTTGTTGCTGTCCACATAACTGCCATCCACCATTTCCTGAGGTGGAAGACCCCCATAGATTTTTGGAATATAATGCTCAGTTGCGCTGTTGCAATACACTGGGGATATTTTGTAGGGCTTCCCATAGTGACCATGCTTGTTCACTCTACCACCAAGCAAAAAGTTCACCCCATGACCAGTGCAGAAGGACCCATAAGCACCCCTGGCTGGCCATGATGCGTCCAAGTCGGGGGCTTTATGGCCACCTAAAGAGTCTGTGCACACATCGAGAGGCTCTTCCTTACTACAGGGTTCCTCTGTCTTGAATTTGACATTTTCTTTGGAAAAAGGTGCCCAAGATGTATGGTGGAGTAAGGTGGCTCCTGGAGTGGAAGAGTTCAGAACGAGTGTGTCTCTGCCATCGTTCATCAGTGAGTGTCGTCTTGGGTTTTCTTCTCTTTCACTGCAAGTGAGAACATTTTTAAGCAGTTTTAAAAAGAGATTAAAAGACACCTTGTTCAATTACAATTATGCAATAATTTAATTTAAAAAAAGACAGTGAGGCATACCTGTGATCTAGGATCATATTACTGCCTGTGATTTTGTGCTTGCCCCTTATTACTGTGTTTTTGATCTTCATCTCAGTGATGGAGGACAAGAGTAGAGGCATGGCCACACAGAACAGAGCCAGCTGTGGGGGTAAAGATGTGCCAGATGCTGTCTTCTTCTTCTGTCCGTGCAAGAACTTTAGATGCCCCTGAAATTGCATAGTCTTAAAAGAGAACAAAAATAGAGGTAGGTCATATGTTTATCTTCAAGAACAAACTCAGAAACATGTTCATTCAGATCCACCAATTTTGTTATTATTGTTCTTATTTGCCATATTGACTGATCATAATAGGCAAAATACATTAAATCATTGGTAAAGGGTTATTTTTTATGTTTGTGACGGAGAATGTATCCTAAAATGCCATATTAGAGCAACTGATTCACTTTTCAGTGATGATTGAAATTGCACCTAAAGCATTCTTACAATGAAAGCATCCATCCCTCCATCCCTCCATCCCTGCATTAATCCATCTTAAAGTTTTTCGCGGCACAAGGCAGAGTACACCTTGGGTGGGCACAAGCACTTCCACTATGGGCAATTTGAAAATGCCAATCTACAACGCTTGTCTGTGGACTGTGGGCGGAAACCCACCAAGCACAGGAAGGACTTGCAAGTTCCACACACGCAGATTTGATTCTAAGATGAGGTGCGATCACAGTACACATTATGTTAATACCATCATGGGTTTGTTTATGAAAACTCTATGTAAAACTGAGAGATTAAGTAATTCCTTCACCTCGAATGAACAAAATTACATGAAACATCATTACATCATTAAATCTAGATTAATTATCAAAAACCTCTCAGGGCTCCCAAGCTGGCCATCACTTACAAGAAATCCTGAGGTGCTGTCCAGCAAACAGCGCACTCTCGAGATGAAACATCGGTTAAGGAAGGGAGAAAACTCTGGAGGAACGCCATCTGCATTCTGGGATTGGAATAAACTGCTAATCACGAAATCATCACCTGTAAAACACACAAACGTGATTACTCAGGGTCAGCGACAGCCTGTCCTTGTTTAGACAAAATGCAGTCTTCATAGATAAAAAACAAAACAAAACAATGCTGAGACCTAGAGTAGACATTTAGAGCCAAACCTGTCAATGTTCCAGCATTTGCTATGTTTTATGTAATTAACACAGTAGATGTAAACATCAGGAAATGAAAGCAAAAATCCCGGCTTATTGTCTTACTTTCATCTTTTGATCTGAAACCTAAATGTCTACAGTGTATATACAAGAACAAAAGCACGGTACTGTAAATAGGTAGAAATCACGCTATGCATACAAACTACAGAGTGTCATGAACGTCTCCATACATGGGGAAATGAACAATATTTTTTTAGCAAAATGTCTATACTCACTCAATGTCTATACCGCTTAATCCTGTATTCAGGGTCACGACTTGGGGCACAAGCCGGGGTACACCCTGGACAGGATGCCAATCCATCGCAGGGCAAACACACATACACACACACTATGGCCAATTTGGGAACGCCAAAAACCTAACCTTACATGTCTTTGGACTGTGGGAGGAAACCGGAGTACCTGGAGGATACCTGGAGGAAACCCACCAAGCACTGGGAGAAAATGCAGACGGAGACGGGAATCGAACCCGGACCCTGGAGGTGCAAGGCGACAA
The DNA here is from genome assembly GCA_013621035.1 of Clarias magur. NCBI lineage: Eukaryota > Metazoa > Chordata > Actinopteri > Siluriformes > Clariidae > Clarias > Clarias magur. Next base: position 75,429 of record QNUK01000118.1, on the reverse strand, counting down.
TGCTAACCACCGTGCCGTCCCAAAATGTCTATACTTTTCACAGAAATTAATAAACTAAATAAGAACACGGTGAAATCATTTTTATGGCCAGATCAGTAATATGTTGCATGGTTGTGATGGATGAACGTATGAATGAGTGAGAGAGATGACCCTGTGTATAATTAAATATAAGTGGCTATATAATGGCTGTATCATGTAGAGGATGTTTAGTCAAAACAAATATTTGCTATAAACCTGTTAATTCCTGTATGAGATTTAAAATGTGTAAGCCATTACAAAATTCCTGCAGGTTACATTGGATTTACTGAACCGTACCGTTTCCTGTGGCTACGTCCTGATCAAACGTCACTGAGGGATTCATGGACCAGTGGAGCTGTTGCCTGAACTCCTGCCTATCATCTATATGAATGTAGTCAAAGAAGTTCTGGTGCATCACATCAGTCTATAAATAGAAGAAGAAAAATAAACAGATCATGAAGACAGAATGAAACTAACAGTAGTGGTGAGAGGGGCTTAAGAGAGAGAGAGAGAAACGAAATATTATGATGTCATCTAACACTCAAATGCATTAGACAATCTCGTCTAAATACCCATAAATACTTTCACTTTCCGAGAACCGCTGCTGAAATTATAAACCCTGTCTTATATATATATATTAGGGCTCGTATTCACGCTTTGCTTATACCCAAAGTTCTGTATCTTTTTAAGCCACATTGTTCAGTTATTTGGTCAGATTGGGTATTCATGTCATGATGCTTCACATTAACAATTACGAATGACTTTGACTTGACTCTGCATTTACTTTACATTACATTTATGCAATCTTATCCAAAGCGACTTACAAACAGTGCTTTGGAGTTTCCATCATTGGATAAATGCTTATACTAGTGCCATCAGTCAAACACTGTTGGGAAGGAGATTTTTTTCTTTTTCTTTTTGGGGTGGGGGGATGAATTCAAGTACTGAAGAAACAGAAGCGTCTTGAGTCGTCGTTTAAAGATTGCCAAAGACTCGGCTGTACGAACATCTAGAGGAAGGTCACCTACAGTAGGTGCCAGGACAGAAAAGAGTCTGGATGCATGTCTTCCTTGATCCCTAACCAACCAGGTCTAATGTGGACGTGCACATCAATATGTATTCGCTCACATTATCTGGGTTAAAACACACCATATGTGTGAGACTGCTCATTCATTTCAAACAATGGAGTCTATTTTAACAAAAATATGCTTGGGATTTTGCTCTGGAGGATGGCAAGCAGTTACTCGTCTTTATTTGTTGCAGTCCAGAAGAGGTAAGAAAACCAGACACCTCGCTTTAGCTTTAGTAGCACTGAGGAATGACTTCGGATATACACTATATCCATTACAGGACCACTATATCCATAATATCCGTTATAGCATATGAAAGCAGACTTGCATCACATTAGAGTAGAATTAAGTCAATTCAGGGTGGTAATGTCAACATAGCCTTAGTTATGCTTCTACTGACCTTATCCATAAGGCGAGCAACGAAAAGAAAAATGTGTCATATAATGATACTACTGCATGCAACAGTCTATTGTTATGTTGTCTTGTCTGTAAAAAAGTCTGACACATTAAGATATTGTATATCATAAACTACATAAAGCATATATAAGTATATTCCTAATACTGTATTCCAATGTCAAAGCTGTGTTAAAGAAGTGAAGAAGAGAGGCAAGGCGGAATGGGTGGAAAAGAGTAGCAGAAGTGGTAGAAAGAATGAAAGGGGAAGTTTACAGGATGTAGTGAGACCAACAATGTCGCATGGTTTGAAGATGCTGCCGCTGATAAAAAGACAGGAGGTAGAGCTGGAGGTGGCAGAGCTGAAGATGCTACGATTTGCCTTGGCAGTGACAAGAATGGACAGGATTAGGATTGAGTATATAAGAAGGACAGTGCAGGTAAGACAGTTTGGGGACAAAGTTAGAGAGACCAGATTAAGATGGTTCGGACATGTCCAGAGGATGGATGAAGGATGAGGAGAATGTTAGAGACATTCAGGAGCTTGGATTGACAAAGGAAAATGCGGTAGACAAAGTTAGACGGAGACTCATGGTCTGCTGTGGTGACCCCTAACAGGAGCAGCCGGAAGAAGAAGAAGATCATACTGTACACTACTGCTCCAAAGTTTGGGATCACTTTCTAACTCCATGGTCTTTCATGATTGTTATTTCTTTCTACATTGTAATGCAATGCTGAAGGCATCCAAAATATGCAATAATCTCTTTTGAACAGTTGATTTTGAGATGTGTCTGCTACTCATACAGATCTGTAAAGCCTTCATAGCGCCTCTAATCAGAGGCTCTGTTGGTTAATTGGCTTCTCCTCTGCAGAAGATGTACGTTTTGGTCTTGCCTTCCTGAGAAGGTCTTCATGAGAGCCAAGTTTCATCATAGTGCTTGATGGGTTTTGCAAATGCACATGACAATACAAATAAAGTGTGTTGTTCCTGCCAGAACAATTCCAGAAAGGCTGACCTTCGTCTTAAAATAACAGCTGACTGTTGTTGTTGTTGTTGCTGTTACATAATTGCCCAATTCCATATGTGCCCTTTCATAGTTTTAAAATCCACAGCATTGTTGTAGAAGGTAGAAAATAAATCACTAACCAAAAATAAAGAAATTTGCAAGTGATCCCATTTTTGAGCGGTGGTGTACGGACGTGCAAGAAGTAAATAGCATGAAATACATGCACACCAAAATTTGTTGGATTTTTTTATTATAACTATTTGTTTCCCTGTTTTCATATTTGAATATACTCTCAGATGGGAATATACAGCATTTATGCACAGACATGCAAATGTCAAAGAAATCACCTGTCTAATTTTAACAGAATTGTAGTTAAATCAAATGGCACATCAACATAGTCATAACCTGGTCGGCCTGGGCCTTCAGAAAAATGCGTTCGTGCTGTTTGAAGAACTTTCGTTCAACCCTTTCATTCTATGCCATGACGAGTTGTTAAGAATACGGGTATCTATGTTCTGTATATATATATATATATATATATATATATATATATATATATATATATATATATATGAGATGTCTGATTGTAACATATGTAAGGTATAAAACATACCTGATGGAATCCCAGATAGTCCACTATAGTAGAGGAAGCATAGAAGACCATTCCGTCACTGCTCACAACAAGAGCAAAGCCTGTTAGGGACTGAAAAAAGAGCAAAACAAATAAATATTTTACACAATTTTACCAGATGTATGTTTAAAATATGATATCTAAAAGTTAATGTAGGATAATAACAACATGATGCTAGTTAATTTCTAATTGTGGTTCTATGTACCCAGCATAGCTGCCAGGAGAAGTCAGAACCATCTGGATACCATCTTTTGTGTGTGCATGCATGCCAAGGCCTTCAAGTCTACTACATCAAAACACCAGTGCCATGTGATTATGTACATAGATGTATTTAAAGGGTGGATTGGGTCCACACGTTCATCTAGAGTGAACGGTCACTATAATTTATAATGAATTATTATTAATTAAAAAAATAATACTATCCTAAAGGCCGTGGTTACTTTCCGCATCACTGCGTGACTTTCTGCATGTCTGAGTCACGTCTCGCTGATAAGAGCTCACTCAATGGTGTCATAAATATGAAAATCATGGAGGTCTTATGCAAAGACCTGCAGAGCCACCGCAGCACACCTCAATTGAACACTTATGGGAGATGTGTTACACAGCTGTCTTCACTACCATGTCCCTCAATTATAGATGTTTAAACGTGTTTGTCGATGCATATGCTAAACCGAACAAAACATTCTTTAATTTTGAAACATTGGTGTGTTGTGACATCCACAACATTCCATAAAAGGTCGAGTGCAGAGCCTGCTGGGAGGATGAAACGAATAATTATTGTAAAGGCTGAAAGATGAAAAGTGGAACTTATTTTGACTCCTATGCGAATAAAATACACTTACATAACACTGTATCAGGGCCATTATAGGGTAGAGCCTTTCGCTCTTAAAACAGCATGTATTTATAATGGCATGGATTCCACAAGATGTTGGAAACCTTCGTTTGAGTGTCTGGTCGAGGTTGACATGCGTGCATCATGTAGTTTGCATCTTCATGCTGCCAATCTCTCATTCTTCCACATCCCAAATGTATTTTAATAAATTCAGATCTGGTGGCTGAGAAGGCCACTGAAGAACGCTGTACTCATTGGTATGTCCATGCAACCAGTTTTAGACTTTTGCTTTGTGATATGGCATATTATCATGCCTGATGTAGCCATTAGAAGATGTGCAAATTGTGGCTATGAAGGGATGCACATGGTCAGCAACAATACTCAAATAGACTGTGGCATTCAAGTGATGGTTGATTTTTATTCACAGGCCAAAAGTGATCCAAGAACACATTCCCCACAACAAAAAAACCACCTCCACTAGCCAGGACTGTTGACACAAACCAGATTGGGTCCATGGATTCATGCTCTTGTTGCCAGATTCTGACCCTACCATCTGTGGACGTAAACAGAAATCAAGATTAATCAGACCAGGCTGCATTCTTTATCTGTCCGGTTTTGGTGATCCTGCGCCCAATGCAGCCTCAGTTTTCTTGAGTGTTCTTTGCTGAGAGAAGTCGGACCTGACATGGTCTTGATCTGCCCCCAACGTGTTGTGTTGTGCATTCTGTGGTGCTTTTCTGCTTGTCACAAACGTACAATGTTACTGTAGCCTTCCCGGTAGTTTCAACCAATCTGGACATTCTCTGGACACCTCTTTTATCATCAAAGCATTTCCTTCCACATAAATGCCACCCACTAGATGTTTTTATTATTATTATTATTATTATTATTATTATTATTGCACCATTATGACTAAACTGGTACGGGAAAATCCCAGGAGATCAGGGATTCTCAAACCAGCCTGTCTGGCACCAATAATAATGCCATAGTTAAAATCACTGAGAACACGTTTTTCCCTATTTTGATGGTTGATTACTCAAAATTGCTGGCCCGTGACTGATTTTATGCATTGCTTTGCAGCCACACAATTGGCTGATTAGATAATTCCACAAATGAGTAGTTTTGCAGGGGGTGTATATAATATTGATAATTATTAATAATAAAGTAAGCCTCATATAATTTTTGCACAGACAGAGCTCAAATGTGGTGGCATAAAGATTCCAGAGCAATTCTGCTGAATGCTCATTCATCGTCTATACCGCTTTATCCTGTATTCAGGGTCACGGGGGGCATGGAGCCTATCCCAGGAGGCTTAGGGCACGAGGCAGTGTACACCCTGCACAGGGTGCCAATCCATCACAGGGCACACACACATACACTCATTCACACACTATGGCCAATTTAGGAACGCCAATTAACCCACCAAACACGGGGAGAACACGCAAACTCCATGCAAACAGAGACGGGAATCGAGCCTGGCCAGGGATCGAACCCGGACCCTGGAGGACCGGCGACAAGGCCACCGTGCCACCCTGATAAATGCTATTAAACATAATAAAAGCAAGTAATATAAACTTAAATGTCTTTCATATATAAATGTGTGATAATCCAAGCAAATTATATGATCTGAAGCCAATCAACCAAATCAATTTTTATTTTGAATTTAGGGGATTTTCATGCATATCACATTTCTTTTGTAAATACTATTAATTATTTACAAATAAATTCCTTTATATTCAGTTTCATAGATTACGCCTAATGTGGTCAATAAAAAATAAGGTGGATTTTTAAATAGCCACTAGTCTCTTGTCTTAGTTTGAGCGTCTTTTTTTATTATTATTATTAAGGGAAAATGTTCTTAAAACAAGTACAGTAGATAGGGGAGGAGAAAGTGAAATATGACCTCTGAGCATTGTCATCTGTTACCAGCATTTGTTTCTACTGTGAGATGACTATTGCGTGAGTTGAAGTGCGCTGTGGGCCAAGTCTTGTCACCTCCACTTTAATATGAGACAGAGCAGGCCAGCAGGGTGCAGAAAGCCAGAAACAGTGAAGACTAAAGTCTAATCATTTTGTTGTGATCATCTTATTGGGCTGTTCATATCACTTTATCATTGTATGCATTTAGAGAATATAGCACATTCAGTGTTTCTTTAGTAACTGCCAGGATAAACACCAAGAAACAGTTTTGACTTGAGTCAACCACTTGAGTGTTGACAGAGTGTTGTTCAGATGTTGAAATGATCCATCAGTCTTAACTTTTTCATCTTAAAGTCTTTGGTTCAGTGTTCCTATGAGTGTACGCCTGAGGGGAATCGAAGTCCTGGACTTTAGTAGACCATAACTATCTTAGATTATACTTTAAAATTTTCTTATGCATTATTATTATTATTATTATTATTATTATTATTATCATCATCATTATTTATTATCATCATCATTATTATATGTGGTTACTACTTGGTTTTATGATTTAAGATTCAAAAATCTCTTCAGTACTACTTTAACAATACAAAAGTTTGGAAAACTTTTCTTTCACCAGTTGACCTAACATTTTGATTTCTTTTTCACATTGTTGGTGAGACTTCAACAAAACATCACCAGACTTTATAAGCCTTTCAGAATAATCCATGGAAAAGGGCAGGATGTTATGCTGTAATGCTGTAGTTTTCTGAAAGGCTAAGCAATCTTGATTCCCACAGGGCCCACAACTGGTGCAAAACATTTCCACATCCAACAGAAGGTCTCTTCGGGAATAATATCAGTCTGTGAGCAGGAAAATGTGTGTTATTGTTGGGATTTAAGGGGGAAAAGCTATAATTCACCCTGTATGCAGCACCAATTAGACAAACTTACCATTCATCAAGAAGATGAATAGGAGTATCACGTAGTGTATGGACAGTTGGATGCAAGTGTAGGTGAAGCATGTTTAATAAACCCCATGCGAACTCAGAGAGACTAAAGTTTAAACAAGGTTTGGTAGACAGCTGGTAACAAAAGACACAAAACATTTGTCACATCGAGTGAGTGAACTGGAAGTCCTTTTATACTGTGTGTGGTTGTGAAAGTATGTAATCAAGCCTAAGTGTTGTTGATTAGAAATTTGGGAAGTGTGTTGGGGGTTTTAGTTTTCAGCATCCATGTTTGTGTCATGTGTGTTGAGACCGGATGCTGGACTTGTGTTCCTAGCAAGCAGAAGGATCTTTACAGGTATACAAAACTCCCTAGTTAGACTGGACTCCCTAGCTATCGAAAGCCAATGCACATCATTATTATTGTACCTGAACTTCCATTAAATACAATTAAAGACCTCCATTACGAGAACTAATATTAAGGGATAAACATGTTAAATTAGCTTCCTGTACATTAGCTGAAAAGCAGACTCCTATCACTGAACTCATTCCTAGATACTGTATATCCAAAGACAATTATTTTATACGCATCAACAACAATATCTTACTGTAAAATGTTAATTTGTGAGAAAGCTATGAACTAAACCAATCTATCCACGGAAAAAAAAAATGTATATATCAATAAGATTTTGAAAGGCCATGGTGTTTATCCAAAGTGTCATGTAACTACAAAATGCTTTTACTTATTCCTCATCTCTCTATCGCCTGTAACTGTGAACATATGAACAGTTTAACAACAAAATGAAATGTCTCCATTTTGCCAGTTTTGAGAACAATTTGCTTTTCAGACAAAGCAGGAAGTATTACAATCATTTCAAGAATATTGTATGCATTGTTTCTCTGAGTCATAAAGATGTTAAAAAGCAGTTTTAAATCAGAATTTTGTGTGATTTTACAAAATGCTATAAATCCACTTTGCACAGTTTTCTCCCAGTAAATAAACCAGCCTGCGGTTGGGTTCATGGCCTTGTCACTATGCAATTTTGTGTCACTAATAGTATTGGATTTAATTTAAGAAAGGACACAAAACCTCAGAGAAACAGGGATTACACATCCGCTGGGTGTTATAGAATTACCTGCCTAATTTTCTTTCCTAAATTTTACTTTCATAAAGTGCATCATAGCTCCCAAATGCACCAAACCTGTGCTAGTAATAGATCTGAACTTCGAATGAAGAATTGTTTCGTATTAGACAACCTTTTCTGCCTGCAGACAAGAATTTGACAAAATCAATGAAAGTCAGAAAATGACATTTATCTAATTCTCCTGATTCTCCTGATTGTCACTTCAAATGTTGCTTATTTATGACAAGGTGCTTTCAAGTAAGTGAGGTCATTAGCAAACACGCATTTAAATTGATAGGAAAATGGGCACTGGAGACACACACCTCCAGCAGCAGTTCACTCTCCGATGTAGAAGGCACGGGTGACACAGTTTCCCCTCTGATGTCACTAATGGATGGAGGGCTGGGTTGCTTCATCAACTGCTTCTCTTGACTGGCTGTAGAGAGAATATAGAGAAAAGAATATTTCTTATTTGATTTAGAATATTTTATTTATATAAGAATATAATCGAAAATCTTTTTTAAGTTATACAGTAGCAGTATATTTAGCAAGTGGAAGTTTGCAAGATTCATCTTATTCCTAAATATAATTAGAGAAACAATTTCAATACAACAATGTGATGATTTTGGGGGGCATTTAGCTTTTTTTTTATTTTTTTTTAAGTATTTTCTTTTTCAGCAGAAGCTTTAAAGAGCCACAAATGCGACTGAGGTCAAAAAAAGAGGATATGATGAGCAAATCTGACGTTGTTTCTCCGCATGCCCAATGCTGATAAATGCAAGTTCTTAGGTTACAAGTTCAAATTTTGTAAAGTTCCCCAAACTGAAACTGCAACGTTAGTGTAGGATGGCAAACTGTTTGTTCAGCCAGACTCTGATGGAGATCTGATGGAAGCAGTAGATATGATCAATGATTTAGGAACAACTGCCACTTACAACCCATGTGATGAGCACCATGCAAGCTATGGAAATACTGTTGGCTATTTATTACATTCCTCTGATGCAGCAAGGAGTGACATGAACAGCAGTTATGGCTGCAGAACTTACTGGGAATTAGATTTCAACACAATTTGCCTCTTTTCCTCAAAACCTCAAACACAACCTAAAAACGCCTCACTGCATCCAATTCACTACAATTCAAAATTCTTTATATAAATAAAAAAAGAAATGCATAAATGTATAACTTTAACGATTCATTCCTCATAAGCATGCAGTAGGTGACATTTGTAAGGGAAAAAAATCCTTGAGTTGACATAAGGAAGAGATCCAGACGCAAAAGGAAACCCACCCTCATTTGGGTGATACCACATAGCGTGACTATAAATAAAACCTCCCTATAACCATGTGCTATATGGTCAAAAGTGCAGTTGTATAACAGAAAATTCTGTTCATTCTAGTTAACAGGAAGTTCACTTTGTTGAGGTTACCAGTTTTTCACTGATGTAGACCTGGGTAGAAAACCACTAAAAATCCGAATCATTCGCTCTTCCACTTTTACACAGATCACACACGCACAAGCACCACACACACATACAGAATGTACTGTATACTGCAAACTGTCATGATACATACAGAACAGTACACCAAAAAAAATGTTCAATGTTACTGCATTGAACCATGAGTAACTTAAGTAATTAACAACAACATGTTGAACAACATTACACGATCCCTCAAAATACTATGTGAAAATATATTAAATCTTAAAAATATAGTCAGCTATAGAAGAAACATACACACAGAACTCAATGGAAAACCCCATAAAGCTGAACATAATTAACTATCAGAGACAATAATTGTCTCTGGCCTGGGGACCTACATCACACACAATGATTGCCATCCCAAGGCAATGTAGGAAATAATCTATGGCTCTGACTTTCTCATTGGTGAATAATGATGTTCTCCATGACTATGTTCACCATTGTTGTTTACTGTTCATTTGACTGGCAAGGGTCATTGCCTGGCCTCGTTAAGATTTCTGCTCGTTTGTGCAACAAATAGAAAAAATGAAAAGTACTGTTGAAATTTATTTGTAACCACATTCTTATTTTTAATGAACTAACACTCTACTACATTCCATGAAACAATGGGATATAGTAAATACATTCGCCTTATAGGAAAAAAATGTATAGTCCTTAGTGTTAGCCCATATAGTGAAGCCCATTCTGTGAAGCTGCTTTGAGACAATGACCATTGTTAAAAGCGCTATAGAAATAAAATTGAATTGAATTGAATTGAATAGTACACTAAACCACAGATTACAGTATATTACACCCATCATCCATAAAAGTAACTCGACATAACATTAACACTTTAACATTGACAATTATATTGACAAGATCATGCCTGCCATGCCGGCAGGGAATGCAAGCTAGCCGGTCTGGTCCGATCCCCAGAAAAGCCAATGCAATACGAATCACTGAAAAAAATCTATGCTGGCCATGAGAGAAATGCACTAGAACACCCGGTGCATCACAGCCCACCGTGCACAGAGCCGATCAGTCAAAGACCCAAAGTCTACTGACCCGACCTTCAGACTCTCCAGATCCCAATCCAATCGAGCAGCCATGGGATGCACCGGCAAAATGTCCGATCTTGGTCAGAGTTGCCAAGATGGCAAAATGAAAACCACATGTTATAATATGGCATAATGTTTTGAATTGTAATGTTATGGTTGTGCAACATCATGGACTGGTCCTTTAAACAGCAGATTGTTGCTCAGTTGTTGCTGTGAATCCATTCTGTCCCTACCTCTTCCTCTTCCTCTTCGCTGTCTTTTTGTCACTGTTTTGGCTCTTTGTTAACTGAATGTCTCTTTTCTGATCTGCAACATGAGTGAAAACACAGGAATATAGTTTATACAGTTAAGTTAAAGTTCTAGGAGGTGTATCTTATCAATTGTTACAGTTCTATGTGTGTATGCAATTAAGTAGGCTAATTAAAGATTTAAACACAAAGCTCCTCTGCCGTGTTGCATGTAAAGTATTCCTGCCAGCAGTGGGGACAGATTAACAGTTCGCTGCTGGGAGACGTTGTATATCTCCAACCTTCATGCAAAACTCTGGTACCACAGTAGGACCTGGACGAAGCCAGTTCTGCAACTTTCTAAATGAGCCGAAAGGAGTGATGCAAATATACAGAGGGTTTTATTTTCCCTTAAGACAGCTTCATTCCCCGCCATTACAACAGTTGAACAGGACCTAAATTTTGATGATGTTATTTAAGCTAGCGTGGATCCTTTTGGCTCAATAAAGTGTTTAAACAGGATTTGACTGCCTGTTGTGGCATATTTCCAGTGTTCTAGACGTCTCTCGCATTCTAACAGTGCTTAGGCTCACTTGATTGATTATCTTATTTAAACAACTTAAGAGTGCTATTTACTGTGGGTTTTGCTTGTATAGTATTTGTATACATATAGAGTACTTGGTGCAAGAACTTAAACTTAATATAAATGTCTTAGCAATATAGAGATGAACTATTAAAAAAAAAGGCTGATCTGGATGACTTAGAATTTTAAATATAAAAAAGTCTGTAAATTACAGTAAAGTATATACAGTATTATATTTATATGCACACTGTTCAAAGTTTTACAGGTTTTAATGTAAATGTAGGTTTAAAAGGGCTTCATCTATTACTTTATTATTACAAATCCATTTAAGAATGGTCTATTTCAGGTCTAACCATGCGGCGTGCAATGTGAGGAAAACTATTAAGCAATTATTAAAATCTGGGCTTAGATGCATGCAGATTATTTTCCCTCTGATGTACATACACCCTGGTGTTTGAGTAGGGCTACAGTATGTCCCAGGGCAACAGAGGAGATTTACTTGCTGTAAGCCAACTCTTCTGATGAAACATCACTCGCTAAAAAACCCTCGTTCGTTCAAAGAAGCTGGGAGGATTAAAGCAGAGAGAGACGGAAACATAGCTAGGCAGTGTTTTTAGAGCCTTGAGTTGGCTGGCCGAGGTACTGTTGTCACGCGAACAAGCCTTCTGTCAATCTCCTCCTGTCCCTGACAGACTGCTGGCACCCGGCCAAGCCCTTGCGTGCAAGCCTGTAAAGCCACATTAGCGGTAGAAAAAAAGTTCATAACAACAACAGCTGTTAAATATTGATGACTACTGGCACTGAGCGCTCTTTGCAACAGGTTAGGGCTGCGATGTAATGCGAACTAATTCTCTGACATTTGCTAAAGAATGTGCGTGGGCGTATTTCCTTTCTTTTACAAATCGAACTGAAGACAGTCTCAGTAGAAGACCGGGATCTATTTCTCTTCCATGTCATTTTAAATCGTTAACTCTTAGTCCTTTAGTTCTCAGTTACTGTTACACAAGGAACATTTCTCTTCACAATTTAATCCTCTCCTCTGTTCTTTGAAAGACAGAAATGTACAAGCGAAACGTGGCATCGTATTATTATATACTGTAACGCTCCTCCAGTACAGTTCTGCAGTACATCGGGTAGAGAGATCTATGCAGAAATGGGCATGGACACTTTTAAATCAAATCAAAAGCTTGTGTTCCCTATTCTGGCATCTTGAGACAATAATCGCAACACATTTAATATGGAGGCATGGACAGACAACCCACATAGTGACAGAAGCCTAAAAAAAGGTCAAAAGACCTAAGATGAGGACAACATAAAATATGTGACAGTAGAATATCATACAGTACAAAGCCTGGCATTTCCCACTGAGTTTGAACAAGGTGAGTTGTACGAAAAAAAGCATAATCCAGTATGACTCTATATCTATATATCTCTATTGTTTTTGATGACTGTTTTCATTATGGTGGCTTTGTGTGAAAAATCTCTTCCACATGATTTTAATCCACAGGCTTCGAACTCCCCACAGAGCATTTGGGTAGAGGTGCTACAGTGAAACGTTAGGCTTAGGGTCTGACTTCTGGCTTTGTCTACGCAGCTGTATCCTGAGACATTATGGAAAGCACAATAAAGCCTGACCTTGATGTGTAAATGAAATGACCACCTGCATCTTCATAACAAAGCAATGGAAAACTGGCAAAGGCTCGCATTCCCGATGCTGATTGTGTGACTGACTTCAATTTTCTCCATGTATTTTCGCTGGTGGCCTCTCCACCGTTGACATGTTAGCTGAAATATTACATCTAAAAGGTTTGCAAAAAATGGCAGTTAAAGTTAAATAAAATATATAAATATAATAAATACAAAAATTGATAGTCTGTACAGTTTTTACATTGAACAGATTTATCTAAGCCTCAAAACATGGGATCACCAAAAACATGAATGGAGTTATGCAAATTTCTATTTGAAGCAAATCTGTAAATATTAGCAAAAAAAATTCTAAAATGTCAGCAGGGAGTTAGAGTCACCGCTTTCACATATGGCAGTAATTTGTTGTACACTTTTCAGTTGCCAGGGTAATCAACTTCCCGTAGTGATTAAAAGACTTTCATAGGTTCAGTTTCAATAGCAAAAAGGAAACAAAGCGGTATTTTTACGCCTCTTCTCTCTTCCACTTTTTCAAAGAAATGCCAAAAAAGTCAGAAATGACCTTCATCTTTAACAAAAGCCTAGGCTTGATGTTATTCTCATGAGGAGATGCTAAGTACAAGAAGGGACTTTTTTTTCCAGTTTGGTTAAGGAAGAAAGACAAAACAGAATCAATTTTGGCACAACAATAAACAGATGAAACAATAGGCAATATGCTGCTGCACATAGAACGCTACAAACTACAAAGCATGTTCTAAAAAGCATTAGAAGACTTAAAAGAGACACCATTTTCGATGAGCACTTTCATCATATTTCAAATCCGTTAGCTTAACAGAAGAGTGGTTAAATGAGTCAAATATGCCAAAAGCTGCAGCACACTTACAATTTATCAGCATTTATTATTTGCTCATCATGCACGCATTAATTTTAGTCTAGCAAAAAAATGTCAAATCAACACTCAAGGTCAGCAGTAAACAGAACAGCATATTGAATAAATATACAGATATTTGCTTTTGATCGAGCAACATGCAGAAATGCTGCTTGATAAATTCATACGTTGCCTTGACTATGCAGTTTGCGCTTTTGAGGAAGGAATATTACATCACTCATCACATTTAACTGGCTAGCTTTTTAACAAAAACCTAACAGGTGTTGAAATGGTGTCTGAGTACCACTGACTTTTAGGATTTCTTTAATTATATAATGATATAAAGAATATAAGTATATATAATTATTAAATATATAATATAATTATAGCTGCAACTGTTAATAATAATAATATTAATAATATTATTATTATTGTTGTTATTGTTATGATTATTCACTTCTATATTGCTTATTCTGTACAGGGTTGCAGGAAGCCAGAAGACTTATATATATTAAATAATATTAATAATAATAATAATAGTGCACATGTTTGCTACTTAACATTCCAGCAGCCGTAATGTTAAATGACTTCCCATTTTCCGAGACAACTGTATATGTTTGCCTCAGTATGTTTTCCCAACGTGCAAAAACTTTGCGCTATGAGAACACCATGTTGTTATTCAGCACAACAGCACAGGAGTCACTGAACGTTATCAGAAAAACAAACACCTTGCCTGTACATGAAAAACATTATATCTTATAATCAGTTGCGTGTTGCAAGTTGGATCATTTTTGTGCAACTCGACATTTATAGAAAGCCAAAAAAAAAAAAGTAATTTTGTGTAGCACGTACACCAACAGCAGGCTAACAAAGTAAACCCATCCACAAACTGCTATTCACTGTGATGTCATGCTGGTGTTGATTTTTACCAACGAAGTAGGTGGATAAACTATCTAGTTACAAGCAAAGACTACATTTTGGGAGATGAAACGAATTATCTGATAGAAGATAGATAGACAAATGCATTACTTTAATTGATAGACAAATATGGCCTTTCGTCTGTTGCCGTGACTTCCCTACAGGATGTGATGACAACATTTAACATCACTCTATTTTCTGTTCATAAGTGTTGACGAAAAACGCAGACAGATAATCACGACTGACGCAAAAGACGCTAACCACTTCTGTATTTACATGATTATTCTCACCTTTTAAAAATTATGTTCCACTTCGTTCTCTCTAAGCTGGACTCTGACGGGAAGCATCCTGGTCTCTCTTCCTACAGTAGTTCACATGCCTGTAACTAACCAGATGTCAGAACAGAAGTCCTTTATTTGTCAAACTCAAGGCCTGATGTCTTAGTACAAGCCAAAACACGATGACGCATTTACAGTATCATTAAATGTACATACAGCACATATGGGGAATTCTCTGCCTGTGTATGACTGATGAGCTGTGACACGCGGGGTCAATCCGCTGGTATGCCATTGAACGCATCTCACCTCATCAGCTGCACGAGTCTCTCCGGTGAGTGGTCAAGACGGGGTAAACTACATGTAGATGTGGCATGGTTTGCAAAAATTAGTCAGATATTGTTGTCAGGAAAGACTGGGTTTTGAAGCTGTGGTTTGACGGTAGAGATCACGTTCGGAAAGATGCCGGTTGAACCAACACAAAATGCAGCTTCCTAAAGTTAAAGAAAACTTTTTGCCAGCTAAGTGTGATTATTACTCTTACTACTGCTATTACTAATGATAAGACAGATAGTACTGATATTACGGCAATGACAAACAGGGAAGGGCATGGAAAGATAACACACTGCACTACAGAAATGAATCTCTAATTGTGATCCTATGTGATGTAAATGTTCAGAAACCATTTCACTTTAGGGAAATGTCCTGTCTCATTTGACTTTCCTTAATGACGGTCTTACTGGACTAAATGCAGGTTTATCTCATGTGATTCTTTTCCTTTTTTTTTTTTTTTTGTTTACATTAGGAACGAACCACACGATTTCTTTTTAAAGCTGCTTTTTCTCTTAAGTCTCTCTCTGTCTTTCTGTTTGTGTGTGTGTGTGTGTGTGTGTGTTTGAGAGAGAGAAAGAGAGAGTGTGTGTGCGTGAGCGCACAGAGGAAGTACCCTGTCATTTCTGCAGGGCTGGTCTCCTGCACATGATTCGTCAGATCGTTTTCATAACCACTTCTCTGAGGTCAGCTTCTAGTCAGCTGCAGTCACGCAATCCCCCCCTCCCCCCTCCCCCCTCCTCCTCTTCCACTGATATTACTCTCTCTCTCGCTCTCTCTCTCTCACTCTTAAAGGCATAAAGCAGCTCTTTTTTCCCCCGAGCTGAACCCTGCAAACTATTAATTCTCTCTTTCTATTGATGTCTGCTTGTTTTTAAATGTATTAGCTAGATATGCATGATACGTCCTAAATACCGTAAATGTATCTAGCACAACATGACGAGTTGCAAGGGAACACTGAAATTAGATTGATAGCTAGGTATTTATGGCTGTATTCACGGCGAAAGTGCAAAAGGGTGCTAGAAGTAATCTGATAGAATTGCGTGTGAACGCACAGGCTAATGTCACATCTGGTTGAGTTAAGTCTCTTAATTTAATCCAAACTCTCCAACCACAGCAGACTCAAAGGACTCGCAGTGCATACACCACCATTGTGGCTACAGATGGCTGAAGTATTTTTGGACTAATTTTGTCGATTTCCTCGAACAGCAACATGTCGTGTTTACAATAATGTCCAATCAAGAAAAGAAATCCCCAATTTTATGTGAACAGAGCAGAAATTTGGTGAGTCTGTTATTGCGCTTAATTAATTATTTCATTGTTTTACCACAAGAAACCATTAATTCGTTAATCTTAGGTTAATAATATTCAACTTATTTCACCAGTTTACTATGCATGGATTCACACAAAAATATTTAAAAAACTATACTGTATATTATTAATAACCCATCACATATTTCTTTCTCGCCCTGTATACGTATGTAGGTTCTCCTTGTGCCACCCGGGCAGCTCTGACTCCACAAGACCTCTGTCTCAGGATGTTGGCAGTTGATACGTCGGGTGCTGTGGGTCGCAGGGTGGGGCATCCGTGGATCGGACTTGTTTGTCCGATGCATCCCATGAATGCTCAATCAATTTGGGATCTGGGGAATTTTGAAGGATATGTACAGTACAGTGTGAAATCCGGAGCCACCCCTCACATCTTCCTATTACATTAAATGAAATCAAATTAAACAATGTAGACTAAATGAATCTATTAAGACATGGAAACAAATATTTTACTTTGAAAGGCTACAAGTGTTGGCTAAAAAGTTTTTGTTTATGTAACAACCTACAGTAAGCAGCAACCTCGTTTCCCCTCTCGTCCGTTCCAACAACTCAGCATTCAGCATCAGCAGTATACTAACCACAGGCCTGAGCATCCGTCATCATCTGCTCCTGTTTCTCACTGGTTCAATTTAGGTGTTTTTTTATGCTTGAATGATTCGCAGGTCATGTGCGGCTTATCGAAAGAATTCTTCTGAAACTGGTCAGGTTAGCCTGCTTAGGTTGGTAGGAATGTTACACAACTAACTACGTTTTGCATATGTTGTCAAAAAAAAAGAAGAAAACTTTTTTTTTTAATACTGTACATCAAACTTGTGCTTCTACCTAGCATTATAAACCAATTAGTGCATGTTGTCATGGATATGTCTTTTGGTATTTATCAACATACAGTAGTGTAAAAAAATGTAATAATCTGTGATTAATACTGATATCATTATTGTTTGCATATTAATAAAGAGTACAGAATAATCTGTTTAAAACATTTTAAATGAAAATGTCTCCGGGCTGCAACTGATTCAAACTGTTTTGCTACAATGGCTTACAATTTTTGTATTGCCCTCAACTTTCTAATATGTTTTAAACCATAACAGATTCCCTGCTTTCACATGGGACACAGCGAAAAAATGTATTTATTCAGAATTGCACTATCCGGGATCACCCAAATGATAATGAGTTCCCATTTAATTTTGCATTAAATTCGAAGATCAAAGCCATTTTCGATGCAGAAGTTAAAGCAGTGTGTGCAAAGTGACCTGTTACACAGCCCTACAGTGGCAAATGTGAAAAATGCTGAACAAATTTATGTTCGCTTACTGGCAAACACAAAAAGTAACCATATAGTTATGTTATATTCATAAGCAGTCTACAGACTGCAAATGCATTTAGACTGTCTATTGCAACTATTAAATGTGGTGGTAGACCATAACGGCATGGTATTCATTATGTTCAATAATTGCACTACAATGTTAAATGGCAACAAGAAATTTTATGTTACATTTTGGTGTTCCCAAAATTCCAATAATACTAATAATAATGCATAAATACGTGATATGGAATTTGAAAAGTATTTACTAGTCCTTTAAATTGACCAGATGTGACCGATTCTGGAAAAGTTCTGGTTTGCGGAATGCAAAGTTCAAATTATGATTAGAATTTATGTTAAAATCATGCTAAATTGTGTCATTTCTCCAGGTTGACAAGAAATAAGCAACCGTTTAAATATATTTGATGGTTTATGCAAATAGTAACAGCTCTGCGTCATATAACGCAATGTGTAAAATATTTACTCAACTACTGTACATAGCATGTTTACGATATTCAAATTGATCGGACTTCCTCTTCACACTAATATGCAGAAAAAAAAGTATTTCCCATATTTAAAGATATAACGGGGTGAGCTAAGGAACTAAGTGTAGCGTGAGAAGGATTTGCTTGACAGAAATGTCCTGAGTTAGCCAGAAAAAATAATAAAATAAAAAAGCTCCACCTGGTGAAAGTCACTGCATGATTTACAAGTAAAGGATGAGCAAGTATTTGAAATAACAGGCCATAATATTGTAATACTACTTCAAAGTTCTCCAGCAGATGGAAAAAGAAAACAATGCACATATTATATTACTGTGCTTCACCCAGTGAGGCTCGACTGTCGTTTCTGACAAGAAAAAGACCATTATATACAGTATTTAGACCACACTGGTATCTGCGACTCAAAGTCAAAACATTGCGTGCGAAGCACTGGCTAACGTGGAGATCTGGTGACCAGCTACAAGGGAAGATGCATGCTCATGAATGTGTCCTTTGAGTGGTGCCAACCATGGACTGGCTACATTTATATTCTAATGGAGGGTAATGAAACTTCAAACAGGCCCCTTCACTGTGAGTTGTGTTATTATGGTTTAACATAATAGGCGAGCTTAGTCATATCCATGGTCTCTGCTATTTGTGTCCTTAAATTAGTGTTACAATGAATGAGTGCAAAGGTTACCGTGGAGACGGAACAGACAAAAGAGAGAGAGGAGAAATGTAAAACCAACTGCACAATAATCTCATGCTTACTCGTCCCATCTGGGAAGCATCCACCCTTGATTGGCAAAAGAGCATGTAGTATGTACTGCATCTGTAATGCGTATTTAAAAATGAAATGAAACATATTAGGTTAAAAATATACTGCATTCAGAAACTATTCAGACACCTTCACTTTGCCTCATTTTGTAACGTTGCCCCCTTCGTATTAAACCGAATAAATTCATTATGTCGCAAAAAAAACAACAACAAAAAAAAAACCACCATAACAAAAAATATAGGTTTCATAGGATTCTATTTCTCCCCACATGTGGCCACCGCTGTACTTTATTATAGGGATGCCGGAAGATGAGCAGAGCCTTGTCTCCTCCGCATTTATGCTTACCATTCAATCATTCAGACTACGGATTTCTATTTATTTATTTATTTATTTATTTAACCACCAGAACAGCAGAAATCTTCCACAGAATCCTGCCTCACACAATGATCTTTTTTTTTCTTTTATTCTATTTTTTATGATTCTTTATTTTAAGCGTCATAAGAAATATTTGTTTAAATGTGATATTACAAAAGCTGTTTATGTGTTTACTTCATTTTAAATTATGAAAACGTTATTTAATAAAATCATAGAAACATTAAGTCCACTAAGGCTGTATATAGTGAGATATTAGTAATATGCATCAGACAGAAACCTTTCGTTCCATCTGCCTTGTTTATAGATGAGTGAAGATTGTACATTTGTTCTTTGATTCATTCATGTTAAAAGACACAAATTAGTAATTTGTGTATAGTTATTTTGTTTGTTTGCCTTAATTCTGATTACAACGCACAACATGGTGGCTAATTCAAGTGTGAAACTGATTCCTTATGATCCCAGAACCATTTTCTTTTTACCATTTTAAAGGTCAGAAATTTTACATTTTTAAACGAATTAAATAAATTAGATCTGAAATGAAATCTAAAGCTGAATGTATTCATCAAAAAATGAAAAGCTGATTTTATATACACTACTTTGCCAAATCCAACTAATTCAACTTTGTATATCACCAGTTGCTGCTTACTTTTACATGTAGCATTTGCAAAAATAATTTATTCACTAGAATATTTTGAATAGATTTGTGCTGCATATCTGAAAGTTTTATAGATGCAGCTCCAAGTTGGTTATGATCCCCTATGCCATTGACACGCCCTATATTCAGGTCTCGTGATGTGCATCACACTGAGGCCAGAATCCACAAAAAACTCCACTTCCCAGAACACAGCGTGGTTTACAATTACTGCCGTCTGGGACTACACTATATACACAGACACCCTATATAAACAGACTTTTGACACTCACACATACACACAGCGTGAAGTAGCGCTCAGTGTGCCTTTAAAGGGATCTATTAAATGAATTAAGTCTCCAGTATGTCCTAATACATTTTTGTATTGGCTAGGGTTTAAACTAATCAATAATATTTTCCCCTAATGTGACTTTATATAAAAAGATACCCTGCCTTGTTGCTCAGCTCCGCTCTTCTCTGGTGGGATGTGCCTCCGCAGTAGTGCATTCTTTTAGTTTTATCACATTTTTTTCATTTTATCTTAATGAGCTCAGTTTTTGCGTTTTGGATTTCCCCACTCTCTACTGTTTATATCTGTTTAAATGTATCGCTTTATACTGTGGAATTGTTTGTAGGTGTCTTCTAATAAAAAGCTAGACTATAGTGTGAAGGAAAACTCATATGAACGAGGTTGCAAATTAAAATATGTAGCATAATAATACAACAATGTTAAATCTGGTGCCCTCCTGTGGACTGGCTTCCCATTCGAGGTAAATCCTACCTCACATCCATCCCAGAATGAGATAATACAGACAGAAAAATTACATATTTACACTCAATTATCTCAGTTTCTTAATGAATATTTGTTACCTATTAAATGTATATAAAAAATAACTTATTAAAACTTATGAAACTTATTACATCTTCAATTTTGCCAAAAATCGTTAATAAATATTTTCCTGATCCTTCAAAAGAATTGAGAAAGTTATAATAGTCAACATTGTTTTTAAAACACTTTAATAAACACTATCCAAGCTGACTCCGCCCACCCTGCTGGCAAAGTCATTTTTTCCTCTTTCTTATACTGTGACAAGTGATCCTCATTTAAATAATCCAAAAAATAAGATTTTTCACTGTGAGCTCCCTAATAATCTAACTCGCACTGGCCATATCTCAGCAAGCAGACACGATACAGTAATCAACAGCTAACAGATTGGAGCTTATAGAACTAGGTAATTATAGAAAGAATGTACCCAATGCAAACTGCAACCTGATTTGATGTGATGTGTCACCAATCTTCTTGTTTGGCTTGTATAAGACAAAAACTACACACTCACATCAATATTATATATATATATATATATATATATATATATATATATATATATATATATATATATATATAGTCATGATACACTGGCCCCTTAAATCGTAACATCTGTGCCCCTGATCATTTAAGAAATTATGTGATCAGTCAATCATGTGGCAGCAACACAAAGCAAAAAGTCACACAGATACAGATCAAGTCTTCAGTTAAAGTTTCTACCAAACATCACACTGGGGAAAGATTTCAGTGAATCAGAGTACAGCATGACTGTTGGTGTCAGACGGTCTGGTCTGGGTATTCATACACATACTTTCATCGAGGGATCTTGTTCAAAGAAGTCAGAGAAGAACGGCCAAACTGACAATAAAGCAGAAAAGCCTCACAAAACGTACAACATGTCGGACATTGTGGTGGACGTATTACAACAGCAGAAACCTATATCTCCACTCCTGCCAGCCAAGAAGAGGAAACTAAGCCTACAGTGGGTACAGACTCACCAAAACCAGATAGTTAACGTTTAGAAAAAAATCAAACCTCTTCAACTTTTAAGTGAGCCAATTTCTTTATCTCCACTGCATGTAAGTGTATACAAATAGTTTTCTCTGCATGACTGTACCACTAAAAGCGCTAACTTTGGAATACACAGACAAATGTGTCAAGAAATTATTACTAATATTACTATGCATACATACCAGGTCTGTTTTATTATATGATATATGATTTATCCTATATTACTAATTGTTTTTATGGCATTACAGTATATTATTATTTTAAAATATGAGATTAAATTGAATATTTTAGCTATACGTACTTTATCCATAGCAAAAATTATCACAACTACAGCAGATAAATACCAATACATCTCCCCATTATCAGTGAATAGGAATGTGACTATTGTGAATTAAAATGTCCACATATCATAGTTTGTATATACTTTGAGGAAAATGTTGATTAAGCTGAATTTCAGACTACAAGGGTGTTCAAGTCAAAGTTGAACTTGAGATGAAATTTCTTGTGAATTAAGGCATAAAACTGAATTACTTTTACAGAAGACCTGAAGCACAGTACAGTGATGAGGCTCCTGGTTCAAACGTTTTTAAAGAAGGCCGTGCATCCGTGAATGACGATCCTTGTCGAGGTGAATCCTTGCCCACCGCAGTTGTTTCCCATGAACATTCAGCAAAGTGAAACGCCTGATGCATGGAAAACTATGGATAATTTGTTGCCAACTTGCATAAGAGATGCATCTGTCTGTGTGAACTATAGCCACAATCATACAAGAACACCGCTCGCACGTTACAGAAACTCGGCTGGGAGTTATTGCCACATCCCCTGTACAGTTCTAACCTCAGGTCAGGCCACTTTCACGTGTTTGGGCGATAAAAGGAGTTCCTGGGAGGCCGGGAATTTCAGACGTGAAGCAGGCAGTCACAGCGTACTGAGAAAACTTCCCACCCTGATGGCATTCATGCACTATTTATACACTGGAAAAAGTGCCTTAGTGTTGCAGGGGAGTATATACAGAAATAAGGTCGTTTTTACTCTGATAAATCTGTTCTGTTATCCTACACAATGAAAAGTCCTGTTTGACTAGAACGTCCCTTGTAGTACTAGTAAACAGAAACCTCAATTGAGATTATATGAAATGACAGGAAGTGCTGAAAAATATTATCATGATAATGTATTACCCAGGAAATCATAGCATGCTTCAAATCCAACAGCAGATTCAACTCTTTGCAATAATTTACTGGATTGTATTTAAACGTTTTAACAGTTTTTTTTTTTTATTAAAATAAATTTGGGGAATTTTTTAAAGTAATTATATAAGTATAATATATTATTTGGAATTAATGTACCCACCAGTATTTGTACAAGCATTAAACATTTTGAGCAGGCCCATTTTATGGTATGGTTAATTGTTATGTTTGAACTTGGCATTGATGTTGGCATTTTTCCTACTGGCAACAAATGGCCTTGACCTTTATTTTCAGGCACTAAAAATAAATTCGATGATGGTCGAAACATCCTTTAAGTACCTCTTTGTAAGTACAAAATGTGAATAGGATCCGGCTGTACAACAAAGTTATGGTATGTAATAAAACAGGTTGGAATTTAAATAGAAAATCATAAGAAAAAGATCCATACCAGTAAAACACAAAGACTGCAGTGAATGTTGGACAAATGTTTTTGTTTGTCGGTATTAAATTTATGATTCATGCTTTTTATGCTTTAAAAAGTCACTGCACACTTACAGCTAAACATGAACTGAATACCTATGTACTGTAGCTTTTACCGCCTTTTGAGGAAAGACTACAAACAGAAATTGCTGTGTTGTGAATGTCAGCACTGTAGAGTACTGGGGAAGACTAGTACTGTAGGATAACACTTATAGAACTACGATTTAGAGAACGGGCAAATGAATAACAATCCCATTTAGTGCTGTTTTATGGATGTCAAACAATATACAGTATAAATACTATAATATAAATAACTATATAAAAGCTGTTTAGCTTTTTTAAAAAAAAACTTTGAATTATTTTTTAGTATATCTTATGTCTTGTTGTGTACGGTTATTTGTCTAGTATTGTACAGTACTGTATTGTTTTGTCTGGTATTGCTTTGTTTTTGTTATTATGTTCTTAATTAGCATTGTTCTGTTGTTATGACTGGCTTTAATGTGACTGCAGATGGAAATCAGCTCTAAGCTAATTCCTTTACAATACATCAAATTCCAATCATTCCATGATTAATATAATTTATTTGAAAATAAAATGAAACATAAATGTGTTTATGTGCTTATGTGAAAGAAATTTAATTTTCTAATAAATAATAAAATGAACTTACAGTATCCTGAAACTAATATCAAAGTTGTTTTGCTTAAAGTTCCATTCATTATCTATACCTTTTATACTGTTTAGTGTTGCAGGGGAGCCTTTCCCAAGGAACTCAGGGCACAAGGCACGGTACACCCTGGATTGGGTGCCAACAATTTCAGGGCAAAATCACACACACTCACACACTACAGGCAATTTACATATGCATGTCACTGAACTGCTAGAGGAAATCGGAGCACCCAAAGAAAGCAAACTCACACAAAGGCAAGAGTCAAACCCCCAAACCTGGAGTTGCGAGATGACAGTACTAGCCAATAAGCCAGATTACAGTTACACTACAGCCCAAACGAACACTAAGTATAGAGCAGGCACAAAAGTCAACTGATTAGAACAACACATCACAATCGCTCACAAAACTTCTAAATGGTTATGAGAAAAATCAAACTCTCGGATGCATGTACTGGAAACACTTTCCAGGAGATGTTTTCACTTCGAACCTCTCAAGAAAATGTGGGTTTCCAAAGAAAAATAAACAAAAGCCACGTTCATGTGAGTCACGGCAATTTTCTTCATCAGTCCCTTGCTTAAATCCACAGGAAAAAAGAAATCATTCGGCCTTTGCACTACAGTTTAAAAGTGCATATCTTACTGTGGAAGAAGCTCTTGACACGGAGGTAACTGACGCTGAGGCGTAACACGGAAAGCTTGTCGAGTTTGGAGATGATCTCAGGTGGGAAAGGTAGCAGACCGGCCAGACGATCTAGCTCTGCATTCAGCCGGTCTCTGTGCCGTTTCGATGGGTTCGACTTCTCGCTCACGGGTGCAGCTTTTCTACTAGACATAGCAAAATACAATACGGACATTAGGCTGAATCATGGCATTGATTTTTACAAGAGACTGTAAAGCTATAGATTTTTTTTTTCATAGGTCTTCAATGGCCCTACAACAGGTGTTTCACAAGAGATGAGCTGAGCTCTATGAACTTCATGAACTTATTTGTTTAAAAAGTTTTAAAAACATATCATGTATATTACTTTGATCAGAAATTGAATGAATAGAAAGGGATAATTAATAGATTCGCTCTTACACTCATTACCACCACGTAAATGAAGCTTTTAGCAGAAGAAAACATGCACAGGCTGAACCAGACCCACACACATGCTTGATGGAACTCTGTCTCAAATATTTCGTTCATAACATATAAAATATCAAATAAAAATGAAATACTCAACTGCTTCTGCACGGGCTTCCTGCGCTTCCGACCGGCGTACATGCAGTCTCCCGGGGGTATCATCTCTCACACGGAAAGGGTGCTAGAGGAGGGATATCCAAGGCTTTTAATTTCCCGAAAGTTACTTCTACAAGCGTAGAAACCAAACATTCGCAATGGTTTAAAAACTTAGATATACGCAGCATCAATATTATCCTACTTGTTCAGTTCATAATGGAATTATCTATTAAGTGTGTATACAATTTATATTTAAACTTCTTCTAAATTGCATCACCATCTCTACATCACCATACATGTACTTAAAAACATCCAAACACACACACACACACACACACACCATGCTCTAACAAGGACTAATACATAACATATTTGACATATCTGGATAAAACAGGCTACTTACCAAAATAATCTTCTGCGTCCCAAAGATGAGAAGTAGCATTCAAATAATTATTCTACGAATTTTATATTGCATTGAATTAACGTTATTTATATTTTCCCCCCCTTTGAGAATAACTTTCATCAGTTTGCACCGCTCCAGGCAGACAGATGACTGTTTTATACCCGACTTCACTTCCTCGCGTTTCAGGTGGCGGATTCCTCTGAATGACATGCTGCTCTCTTCGCACGCAATGGCGAGCCACGGCGCGTGCGCGCGCATACAGACACACGCGCACGCGCGCGTGCACATTCTAACGCTCAACTCCCGCTTCATCTCACGCGGCACTGCCGCCCAGGACGGTATTTACGCACGTTGTGAGAGAAATTACTGTTTAAATCAATGGTCACGGTGTAGTTTTAGATAACTTTAAATGTATTCTGTTTCTAACACCTACTTCGCTAACGTTACACTAATATAGGCATCTTAAACCCAAGGGCTTTGGTTTCACTAGCTATTTAAATCGAGTTAATGTCATGTAGTCATCCAGTACACCACTGGAACTGTCGCTACACTGCAGTTCTGATCCTGTTTTTATCACACACATTATATGGACAAAATTATCTAGCCAAACCTGCAATGACATTGAATCTAAATACATATACTTCTGTATGGAGCTGGTCCCCCTTTCGCACCTATAACAACTTCCACTCTTCTTGGAAGGCTGTCCAGAAGATTTTGGAGAGATTCTGTGGGAATGCCTGGCCATTCATTCTGTGGAGCATTTATGGAGTCAGGTGCTGATGTTGGACGAGAAGGCCTGGCTCCCAATCTGCATTCCAGTTCATCCCAAAGGTGCTCGATGGGGTTGTGATCAGTCAAGTTCTTTCACACCGAATTCATCAAACCATGTCTTTATAGTCCATGCTTTGTTCCATGGCACAGTCAGCTTGGAAAAGAATAGAAAAGGGTCTTCCCCAAACTTTTGCCACAAAGTTGAAAGCAATGCATTGTCCAAAATGTCTTGGTATGCTGAAGCATTAAGATTGCCCTTTGCTGATAATAAGGGGCCTGGTTAAAACACATGGCCAAATACTTTTGTCCATATAGTGTATAATACAGACTGATTAAAAATGTAGCATGTATTGTTAAGGTTGGATGGTGGACTCAATCTTTGTCTACACTGCTTTATCCTGCATACAGGGTCAAGGGGTACCTGGAGCTTATCTCAGGAGACTTAGGACACGAGATGGGGTACACCCAGAACAGGGTGCCAGTACACATACACATACACACACACACACACTTATTCAGACGAGCAATTTGGGAAGCCCGATTAGCCTAATCTGCGAATGAAGCACAGGGAGAACACGTAATTCCATGCATACAGACCCGGGAACCGGTGAGGTGCAAGGCGACAGTGCTACCCACTAAGCCAAAGTGCCGCCATTATTGTAGACAATAAAATATTAATTTTGCTATACATGCAGGGCTATGTAGTATACCAAGTATATGTATACTTGGTATACTACATAGCCCTGCATGCCTATCAGTGCAATCAGATAGCACTGAACTTCCAGAAACAGCAAGGGAAAGGGGAAACCATACTCATTCAATTAAAACCACACTGAAGTGTTACAAACCACATATTTGTTATTTACTATACATAAACATTGGGCCTTACTACGGATTGTACCGTACTCATTGACTGCTCCTTCAGTGGGCAAGAAAAAAGCTTTATTTAGCAACAGTAAACCCCGGCAATTGGAGTGCATGCAACCTGGCTAATTTTTAGTGTGCGGTCCGCAACACGGGTGAATTGACAAATGACTTTCAGCTGTTGGATTCAAGAAATGGATAATTTCATGGGTACTGAGCAAATAACTCACTTTCAGGAACCACTATATGCTGGTCAGGGTTACAGTAAATTCAGACCCTAACTGGACGTGAGGCAATGCACCTTGGATGAGATGCTGGTCTCACACACACATTCACACATTCATTCACAACTAGGGACAATATTTCTTAGATGATTTTGGTTTTTGAGATTTTGGAGGGAACCCAAGGACTCAGAGGAAACTCATTCAGACGCTGGAAGTGCATGAACAGAAATGTCACACAAAGAATTTAAATGTGTACTTTATTGCTGTGAGGTGGCAGTGCTACCTGTTATGTCACTGTGCCACCTTTATTAAACAAATGATTTAATGAAAACATAAAAAAATGCATATATTGTTATTTTTATTAATTTAATCCTTATGTATATTGCTTATCCTGTGTAGTGTTGCTGGGGGGCATGAAGCCTATTCCAGGGAACTGAGGGCACGGGGCACACCCACACACCCAATCACACACTTTAGATAACCTTTGGACTCAGAATCCACATGATTCCTTCGCCGAGTGCTGGAAGTGCAACAATGTTAGACACTAAGCCACCATGGTGCCTTATTCATTCATTTATTTATTAAGAACATATTTTGAACAAACAGATTTGAACTGGTAAAGATGAAAATGTGCAATAGCAAGAATAAATAACAGTTTAAACAGGGACACAAATGTTCGTGCAGCATAGGAATCTTTCATTGGTCATGTTTTTGTAGATAATACTCAGCAGGAATCCTAAAGTTGGAAAACCATTTATACAGTAATATAGTTGTAACAAAGTTGCGATGATGTCCATCTTCAGGACAACAATATGCTGAAAGTTAGTTTTAATGACACTGATCATTTTTTTTAGATAATATTGAATAAATTACCTAAATACAACATTGGAAATACAAAACAAGAAATTTTAGTGGCTTGTTCTGGCCACTGGTTTGGCATTAATATTGTTTTGAAATCTTTTTATAACATTGTGTTACCTTATTATCATGGTGTTAATCATTTAATCAATGTAATTCTAACTTTTAATAAGGGTAAGTGGTGGTAAGTGACTGAGGTACCAGGTTGCTGATTCTGCCACTGCTGGATCACCACTATTGGGTCCTTGAGCGGGACCCTGCATCCCATACAACCCAGCCACTGCATGCAGTGCTGGTGCCAAGCCCAGTAAGGAAATGGGAAGATTGCAACAGGAAAGGCATTCAGCATAAGACTTATGCCAGATCTTGCGGATCAGATGATCTAACTTGGCGACCACTAGGATAAATAATAATAAAAAAAAACTTTTAAAAACAACCCAATACTAACATTGTCCCAACATCTGTAATGTTGTCAAATTAATGTCGTGAATTAAGAAATTCCTGCTGTTAATGCCTCCTGCTATTAATGATCATTCAAAATGCAATCATTAATCATTGTCATATAAGTGAAAAGAACACGTCAGAATATACTGTTTTTTTTTCTCAACTTCAGCACACATTGTTTTATTTCATACTCTTTAAAAAATTAATAATGGATAGCAAATAATAATGACAATAATCAGCATTTCACGCACCTTGAATTTTGGAATTTTGAAATAGTTTACACCAAAACTACTCACAAAAGACCTGGAGCTATAACAGACCCAATTACTTGTGCAGTAGGCCTTTTTTAGTGTTTGTTTCAGTTTCCATTTTCACCACTAGGTGTACACACACACATGCTGCCCAGTGGTTGCACAATATCTAGACAGTTGAGTAAAATCAACAGAACATCAGCTTATATTTGTTCATTCATTCATTCAGTCATTGTCAATACTGCTTATCCTGTGTGCAGGCATCGCAGACCACACACTACAATCGATTTGGGAGCGCCAAGAAATCTGCATGCCCTTGGACTGTGAGAGGGAACTGGCACACCCAGAGGAAACCCACCAAGCACAAAAAGAGGATATGCAAACTCCATGAACACAAGATGGGAATCGAACCATCAACCCCAAAGGTATGAGGCCACAGTGCTAACCACTATACCATCATGCCACCCTTACATTTGCTAACAAGTTATATAGTTTTTAACTGGTTTGTTGCTTAAAATTCTTCAGGGTAACTCCCACGTTAACAGCAAGATTTATTTATTTATTTATCTTATGTTACAGTAAGAAGAACAAAAACTACAACATCTGTAGGAAATACAGTACCATCTTTCATTATAAGAGTTGTGTTCCACTAATTTGATTATATAAGTACCATTCCAAGAGTGCTTGTTTGATGTCAGCGATCTGTTCTCTGTAAGCATAAACACTGCTCTTAAATTCCACCAAATTGTTTTGCCTGTTCCTGAACGAGGACTGGGAACCTCCAGCCTACTCTGGGTCCATCCTTGGAGATTGATACCATTTGTGTGGTTGAACTGATGGTTGTATACAGCACATGAGTAGACAATTTAGTGCTATTCACTCCCATTGTATATTTTTGAAACCTTGAAAACCCAGAGGGTCTGCGTCTGACCCACCAATGCGAGTGTATTTGGGTGTCCATTCATTATCTAAGATGCAACTTAAACAATGCATAGGCGAATACAGTGTGATGTTGACAAATTGATAAACTGGAACTACTGTATATAATTTTAACAGGTACAGTACATTGATTTGCTGTTGTCAAAAAGCCATTTTAGGACTCTGAAGCATGACTACCAGATCTGCAAGTTTCAAGTTAGCTGACAAACTTGGTAAGAAGGCAAAATGGAGTTCTCATAACTACCTCTTAAGGTTTGTGCTTTGTCCATGGTAAGTCCATGCCGTGTTGTAGAAGACCCCACTAAGTCCATGTTACATCATTCTGGTGCTTACCACATTCATGGCACGTACATAGCAGGTTATCAGCATGTCTACTGTATGTCACATTCAGAGTATTTAGTATAAATACTGCCCTGTGGAAGTGGTTGGTGATGAAACAAACTGTAGTTTTTGTCTTTCTCTTCACTGTTCGCCCAGTGTTATTGTCATCATGTGTTGTGTTTTCCTTGGCTAACTTGTTTAATGTCTAAGTAATTTTTCTTTTTTATGACGTACCAAATTGTTGCTATACCCAAAGCTCTGATAAAACTTTCCCTCTTTTCTCAGCTTAAAAATGGCTTGTATTTCTTCAAGACAGCTCTCAAATAAATCAAAGAGATGAAAATGCACAAGGAATTCATTTAGGTTTACCTTGGTCAGGGTCATGGTGGAGATAGAGCCAACTACAGAAAACTGGAAATAAAGCGTGGGGGGATTCAACTAAAACAGGATGCCAGATCATTGGATGGCATTACTCACAAACATTCCTACACTCATTAACCCCCGATCGGAAATTCAGCACTACTTATCTGTCTTTCTGTATGCTTGTAAAAACTGGGAGGAAACTGGGCAGAGCATGCAAAACTGCACACAGACTGTAACCTGAGCTCAGTGCATGAAGCTGTGAGAAGGCACTAGTATCCACAGTGCCACCATGCTGCCCCCTACATATTCGTAATGTTAATAAAGCTTGGGGTTTTTAAAAGGGGATAATAAAGGAGGCCATCAGTATATAAAATATTAACTTATACCAAAAGACATGAAAGGCCGCATTTTAAGTTAAAAACCATAAAAAACCTTAAAAGCATGATAGTAGTGGCACTTAGTAGGGCTTTTAATTGGGATTTAAATTTTTACAATTCATAAAGCGGATCAGGTTTATTTTAGCTTATTGTTCCATTACAAGAATTGAAAGAATTTAAAAAAAATTATTTTACGCTGTGCCACAGCAGACGCAGAACAATCTCAGGTTAACATCATTAAAAATCAAAGACACACTATTATATAAACTAAGGTAAAACCCACTCAATTTTAGTTTTTAAAAACTTCAGTCAATTTATGCTACCATTTGAATCTGGGGCATTAGGGCATCCACTTTGTTTACCTGAAAGGTCATTTCGTGTGAAGCTTTAATTCACTATATCAGAATTCCAGTGTGTCAAAAGTGTGTGTACGTCAATTTGACAGCATCAACAGTCATAAATCAGAAATTGGTGTAATGACTTTCAGATGCCTCTTCTTGTCCAACTCTTAGAACTTAATGAGAGTGCAGAAGTGGTTCTATTTAACAGCGCAAGCATCTTGAGAAAGTGGAAATTAAGGCACGTCAGGAAATTTTCATTAAAAAATGACATTTCTGGTTCAATGGGACCACCTACACTATAAGCATGTATCAAAACCTTCTAGATCTTGGCACCACATAGACACTGAATCAATCAGGAACAAGGTAAAAATTTACTCCCAGGAATTAATAAAATTTGATTTAACACGTTCAACTAAACTAAAAAAAAAAACAAAGGAAAGTTGGAGCCTAGTACCTACTGTAAGTATTTACACTCAGCTTAATGGCATGACCTGAAAGGATGTTGTGTGAGGAAGAAGCCAATACTCAAAGAGTGATATTAAAAATACAAACTGAAGTCTGAGAAAGCCTTTTGGTAAATGTTCTTTGATCAGATGAAACAAAAATAATTTTTCTATAATGATTAGAGCAGTTGGCTATAATGATCTGTACAGGGCATGCAGGTATAAGAATAGGGCTTTTAATATATATTTTAAAAACACACACACACACACCAATTCAACTGTGAAGCAGTATCATCTTATGAGAATTTTAGCTGGAAAATAGACTGGTAACGTTCTAAAGAGAGATGGCATCAGGTTTATTTAAAACCCCATTGAGATCAGGCAGGAAGTTAAAACTAGACTGAGGAGGTTCACGAAGCTACATCAGTTCTTTTAGTTGGAATGAGCAAAACTAGTGACAAGGAAATGTGAAAAGCTTACAGTATGGAAGCTAGTCCTAGGATCTGATTGCACTTTTCAGTAAGCAAAGGAAAAGCAAATGTTACCAAAACCTGTATCTTAACTGTTTTTTTTTTATTATCTTATGAAAATAGACTCCCTAATCACTTAACACAGGAAATGAAGGGTAACATGAGACTGAGTTTAAAATGTCTTTTGCAAATATTTCTGTAAGCATTTGACCTCAACTTTATATCTGTCCCAAATGAGAAACACAAGTTGTTGGCATGACAGCATTTCCTTTTATTATTATTTTTTTTGTGGTAACACTCATGAGCCAGCTGATGGTAACAGATCTTTACAACCAGCGTCCTATCAGATGCAAGGTCAAATGCTCTGATGGAACGTTTGTTCATTTCATTTGCAAAATATCTGACTATACAGTAAATGAGGTGAAGAGATTTGTTTGTGTTTCATGTTTTCATTAAATTTTTTCCATTAACTTTGAAAAACTTTGTCCATTAACCTTGACAGAAAGCAGATCCATGTCCTTGAAAGTATGAACATTGAGATTAAGGAAAAATTGTTCATGTGAAGAAAGAGGGCCTTCAGGTCAGTTAATATTTTTTTAAAAACACCCACACAAGCGTCATTTGGTCTAGATTCCAGGCTCACCCATGGGGGAGGGAGTAACAGCATACTCCAGTGTTATATTAAGTTTTGAAACAATGTGGTATCAGAAAAAGAATGCATTAAATATAAGAGCTTTAGTGCTGATTGCATTAAAAAAAATTCTAAATTGCAACACAGACCTGTGCAGGTATTTAATGCCAAATGCCTGCGATTTATTACAGATAATAATATACCGTAAGCACAGCCCTAAAGAAGGTACACGCTCAGTTTACTAGACAGTCATTGAAAGTGATCACAAACCTTTATAACGTCTGCTTTATGTCTGAGCTCCCCCACGACAGTATCTGAATGTAATCTCAAGTTTCTCAAGTTCTATTCATTCTCAAGTTCATATCATAAAATGAAAAAACATTTTAAAAAACACAAAATAATGTTTAAAACACATATTTGATCCTTAGTCTATAAATCATAAATGATCCACTGTTAATGGCGAAAAGTTTTGTGAAAGATTATGCTTTTTTTTCTTGCAGCCTGTACATACAATATTACTAAATGCATCTACAATACATATAAATGAACATCATTCTCTCACCAGATGAACACCGGGCCGGTTATTAAAATCTAAATATATATATTAGTATTTTTTAGGTAATATGGTAGTGCAGCAGGTAGTGTTAACTTCCCAGGTTCGATCATAAGCTTGGGTGTCTGTGCATGTTTTCCAGTAGTAACACTAAATCTCACATTTTCTTTCCTGCACTAAAATATGTTTAAATTACATTTTGGATAAGTTTTTATCTTCGTAACCCAAGGCATGCTCGCTTGCAAAGGAGTAAAGTGTGAGGCCCACTGCAACGTCTTTGTCGCATTGGTACTAGAAAGTCGACAGATCCTCAAGTAGCTCATTCCCAATGGAACTTCATAGTTTGCTGAAAAAGGTATAAAACTAAATAGAAGTTCCAGAACAGGCACTTTGAGAAGGCACCAATCTCCAAATCCTCATCTGGCAAGTTGTGTTACCTTTTGTTAAGAGTGTGCAGCTGATGGCTTGCCCACACTAAAGTTGAAAAAAAGAGAGAGAAATAAAGTTTATTACAGGTACATTAGAACATCCAGAGACAATTATATAGTAATAAGTACACAAGGATCCTGCAAAAACTGTACAGTATACCCTATACAACATTCAGCCATAACATTAAAACCACCTAGGATTTGGTTCTCCTTGTACCATCAGAGCAGTTCCGGCCCCTCCGGGCTTGGCTGCGCTGGTTGTCTGGGGGTGTGCCGTGGTGTCTGACAGCAGGGCGTCAAACATTGTGCTTTTATTTCGTGGCCGGGACTGATTTGTTTAGGGCTTTTTGTCTTGCATTGGCTTTTCTGTTAGATTAGACCGGATGGACTGGCCTTCGGCAGTCCTTGGACTGGCCATGATCCAGTCAACAGTCTGCTGGTGATCAATAATGTCCACTTTATTTATCACTGGTCATAATGTTATGACTGATCTGTGTATCAGGATAAGCTTTTATTCGTAATACACAAAACATGGATAACCTGTAGGATGCTGGTTACTTGCACTACTCCCAAAAGACGACTGGAAATTGTGGATCGTTTCCTGCAGTATCTGTCTTTCTCTTCCCTGAAATTAAAACATATCATTACAACAGACCAGTCTATTGTAATATAATATATGTTATATGTCTTAATAGCAAGACATATAAAAATTGAGACAAAGTTGACTAGTTGTCTTAAAAAATAAATAAATAAATAAATAAATAATAATAATAATAATAATAATAATAATAATAATAAAATAAAAACACCTTTCCAGCATTAAGTTCAGAAATGGCTGCCAGAATCTGTTGTCTGGGCCCGTCTGTTTTAATCCCCAGCTCCTGCAGATCTCTGTCAGTCAGAGTCAAAAAGGCCTCCATGTCTACCTGTAATTAATAGTAATGTGTGCACAAATGATTACATGCAAGCATGCAATTACAGGTTTTGAAAGAACTGTAACTTTGCCAAGCAGGGAATAAAGCTATTAAATCCACTGCAAATCTCTGTGCTTATTTTCAACATTTGCATCCTTTGCCATTAAAGTTAATTAAATAATGTGTAAGCAGAAATATAAGTAACAGACTTTACATATATCTAGATCTGTACCTCCTGTTCTTCAAAGATGGGCTGATATTTCTCCAAGGAAAGTTTTCTTAGTATACCCGAAAGCTCATCTGTAAAAAAGGATAGAAGGTAAAAATATCAATCACAGTGATGTCACTAGGTTTGGAAACAATTCAAAACAGTTTACAATTTTGATTTGTGCACATTTTACCGTGTTATATATCTATAACTCCAAATTGTCTTGAGTAAGTCTCTACAGGCGTCTGTACAAAGTCCTAAGGGGTTGACACCTGGGACTTGCCTGAGCCATTCAAACACATTCTAAAACCACTCTAGCATTTTTAGGCTGGATACTTTAATTTGTTATCATGCTGAAAGGTTAAACATCACTACAGTGTGAGATTGTGTTGACTCTTGAGCAGGATTTCTTTAAGAACCTCTATGTATTTGTATTCATTCCTCCTTCAATCAAATCTGACCAGTCTCCCAGTCCTGCTGCTGACAAACCCTCCCCCAACATGACACTGCCACCACCATGCCTCACTGCTGGCATGGAACTAGGGTTAGGGTTAAAGCACGGTGGCCATAAAAATGGTTTATCGCAATTCGTTGTGAGTTTTTGCAGATTTGTTGGAGTGATTACGTTTCCAATCTTTCCACCCAAAAAATTTAACGTGTTAGCGGTAGCTCGCGGAACCTTACGGAACATCGAGCAGTCACTCGCGGTGCCTAACATAGGTTTCATGTTTTGGGTTCACATTATACCCTCATGAGACCGCCCCTTTAAACGCGAGGGGAATGCCGGTGACGCAGGAGGGTCAGCTGTCCTCGTTTAAAGGCAGCCCCCCGAAAGATGGCGAGGGCGGGGGACAATGCTACATGGTATTTGCTGTGCTTTTGAACACACGCCATTTTGTCTCAGAGTGTATTGGACTGTGATCTCCGAAATTACAGTAGGATTAAAGTATTCACCATCACGACCACTTTACAGAACAGCCATTTTCTATCATCGTGCTCCCAGACTGATTCATTGAAACCTGTGAGGCCTCATTTTTTCCCCACACTAATACACATACAATATACTGGTCTTTGGACCTTTTATACATTCACTTACACGCTGAAAATATTGTATATAATTGTAAATATTGGTATCTGGTGCACTACAGTGTCCATTTTTTGTAGAATACATGTGAGCTACTTCTGTGATTTGTTCGCATGTACAAATGTTCGTAGATCCAATGTTCATTCGTATCTGCGGAAATGTGTAACTTGAATGTTCGTGAGTTGAGGACTTACTGTACATGTCTTATACAGACTGTGCCTGTCACCACATAGTCCATATTGGTACAGTACAAGTTAATACAGGCTGATGATACTAGTTCAGTTATGTTAAGAACTGGTGCACAAAAATGCCTGAACATTTTTATTGCACTGACCTTCATCAGTGATGGTACCACTACTTGATCCACCACTACTTTTAGAGCATGGCTGTGAGGAAGCAGATGATAGCGTTTCTCCGATGAGAGGTTTAGGAGTGGGGGATGGTGATGGAGTCAGCGTGGGGGATGTACTCTTAGACGTGGAGGAATTCCCAGACTGTGGCCTCTTCTTTAGGTCAACCTTCTGCGGAGATTAAAGGTTGATGTTAAGCTGATTAACATTAACAATACTTATAGAACATACTTGGGGTAACTAATATTGTTTTCAACCAAGATACACACATTTCTGTTAAGAAAACCTGCACACTACCCTTTAAAAATACTGCAATGACGAGGTCAATTCATTTGTTATTGCTATTTATTGAATACAATTTGGACTTGAGATCAAAAGATTAATACGAGACAAGAGATTGGAATTTGATGTAATAAGCAACTTAGATCTGTCCATTTTATTTTTATTTTTTTTTTAATTTGTGTAATATTTAAGAACATGTGACTGATGTATTTCCTGTTGCCCAGATGGCAGGTATTAAATTAAATGATCTCAATGTCTACTCTTATTATGAGGTTTCTTATGTGAAGACTACAGAAGAGAACAGCAGATCATGACAGAAACATTGTGAGAAAAAACTAAAACAAAAGTCAGTCATCAACAACCACAACACGGCCTATAATAATCCATGGTTTGAAAAAGACTTGGAGAGCAGAACCACAGTGGCTATACTGTAAGATGCTAACCACTCCTCAGTGGAGTAGTTAAAAGCAAGGCTGGAATTCATAATTAATATAAAGAAAGAATAATCTCTATCAAAAATCCCCAAAAAATAAGCAAGACCCATACCCATCTGGAGTGCAAGTCGCTTGTTACCAGGCTTGGGTTGCTTTGAATGCTGGGCAGACTATTGTCAGGCATGGTGGGCAGTGGTGTAGTGGTCGATGCCTCATGGGTTGGCGCTTTGACATCAAGCAGGCCTGCGGCCCTTTTCCTTTGGGCAGCAATTTGAGACAGTACGCTGTCAGATGCACTGCCTCCTGAGAAAAGTCGCATGAGATAAAATTGGCAAGATTGAGAAAAGCTTTAGAAAACAAGAACCAAAATCAAGGATTTCAAATTTGCTACAAAAAGACATCATAGTAATATTAATACTGATGTTAAATAAGGTGCATTTTGTGTCAAACAAGGTAAATCAAGTCCAAACAAGAAAGTCATGCAGCAAGCACCTGAGCACACAATGCTAGCCTGCCCTTATTTCCACCACATAACATAGCATTAATACATTAGCCATGCAGCACAGAGGACACGCAGGCAGTACCAATTTGCACAGCGGATGTATTCAAACTAGATGTGGCAATATGGTGTACATATTCAAAGACTACTTCCAGTTCCATGAAATCAGAGCTCGTAGAGACATGCATGGTGACATTAGGTGGCCAGGGCCCAGCACGGGTAAAAAATCTGCTAATGCAAAGCAGAAAACAGCCGATGCTGTCAAGCACCTCTGTGCCAAATAGAATGCACCAAGGTTGTGTGACATTGATTAGAACATTAAGAGTAAAACATAATTACATAAATCTTGCCGCAGCACTTTAAAAAAGCAGTTTTTTATTATTACTACTACTACTACTACTACTAATAATAATAATAATAATAATAATAAATGAAATAACATATATTTACCTAATACCTTTTTCAGGCAGATTCCAACCTACATGGTACTGTTGGCTTTATAAGTGAAATTAGCAAAAGCCTTCTTTTTATATAAATTATTATACTGTGTTATTATTAGTGTACCTGAACGATTATGCATGTCAGATGCATGGCGGTTGATCCCTCCTACTCCATTGGAACCCCCTGATGAATGAGGCGAGTTATAGTTGCCCGAGTTGGAGGGGGAGGAGGATGGGACCTTACTCATACTGGAAAACTTCATTGACCTGCTCACCACTCGACTAATGGATGTCTATAATACCAGCAGAAAACAGATACAGATGACCAGGGGGGGGGGAAAAACATTGTCCGATAATTTTCTACATGCCTATAAAGCTATCTACATGAAAAAACTTAATGCTGAATGAATATTACACAATTTTATCAATAATTTGCCTATAATAGACTAATTTTGAGAATTTTAGCTTTTATGTGCAGGACATTCCAAAATCCAAATCATCCTCCATCTACTGTTGTGAGACATAATAAAGTATATTATACAATATTGCTTCAGTAGTTAAGTA
Source organism: Clarias magur (assembly GCA_013621035.1). Lineage (NCBI taxonomy): Eukaryota > Metazoa > Chordata > Actinopteri > Siluriformes > Clariidae > Clarias > Clarias magur. Next base: position 36,403 of record QNUK01000118.1, on the reverse strand, counting down.
TTTAAGTTCAGCCTTTATACGTCACATACAGTATAAATTACTCACTCACTCACTCATCGTCATTACCGCTTAATACTGTATCCAGGGTCGCCGGGAGCCTGGAGCCTATCCCAGGAGACTTAGGGCACTAGGCAGGATCCCCCCTGGACAGGGTGCCAATCCATCGCAGGGCACACAGACATACACACACTCACACACTCATTCACACACTACGGCCAATTTGGGAATGCCAATTAACCTAACCTACATATTTTTGGAATGTGGGAGGAAACCGGAATACCTGGAGGAAACCCACCAAGCACGGGGAGAACATGCAAACTTCATGCACACAGAGACGGGAATCGAACCTGGCCGGGGATCGAACCCGGACCCTGGAGGTGCAAGGCGACAGTGCTCATATAAATTACTGCACAGTGAAATTCTTTATTGTTCGCATAGCCCAGCTTTGTTAGTAGACTGAAGTCAGAGGGCAGGGTCAGCCATTATATAACGCTTTTGGAGCAAACAGGGTTAAGGGCCTTGCTCAAGGGCCCAACAATGGCAACCTGTTCTTCCAATAAGTGACAAAGAGGCTTAATACAATGAGTCACCACCGCACCTTATAAGCAATGATTGGTCATGTCATACCCTAATGGATGCTAAGAAAAACTCAAAAATATATATTAATATTTACATGGCAGAATAAAAAGTGATGTGAGCAGTACTTCACATCTGAAAAGTCATGCTGTGTCCGCTGATCATAAATCATACCGTGGAAAATACACGTACAATATACAGGCACTTACAATATCAGAGTTTCCACTGGTGTTAAAGTTGGCTTTGCTTGGTCTTTGAGGCATAGTCAGACGAGACTGCTCACTTGTCTTGCCTCCCTCCTTTAAAACCTTTGAACGGTCCGAGTTCCATGGCTCAAAGTTGGATGGAGGCAGGAAGGGTGGGATGACGGCTTTCAGCTTGTCATTGGGCAAGCGAGTCAGAGGTGCACCGTTTCTCAGCTAAACAGAGAGAGAATTGCAAAATAGTACCGCGCAAACAGCAAATCGCAAGATGGACATCTACAATCATTGAATTGCAAAAGGCTGCAATTTATTACAGGTATGCATAGTCTAAAAATGTATGTACAGATGCAAATAATTTAAGTATTTGTTTATTTTTCTAATACTTTTGAGGTGATAGATAAATATTTATCAAGGACCACCTCCAGCCGGATTCTGCTTATGATAGTTTGGAGCTACACATGCTGCTCCTGTACTACCAGTGATCTAGATTCCCTCTGCACCTATCTGACGAATCCTGGTGCTGAACTGGACTTCATGTTAAGTTCTTTTATATTGAACTTCCACCTGCCTAAAACAGTATGTCAGCATAAAAATTATTGCTATCTGTTATGACGCAAATGAGGATGGGCTCCCTGTTGAGTCTGGTACCTCTTAAGGTTTCTTCCTATCAAGAAACCTTGATATTGCTTCCTGTTTCTTCCTATTGCCATCTCAGGGAGTTTTTCCTTGCCACTGTCACCCTTGGCTTGCTCATCAGGGACAATCTATTCATTATGATCTATACACATTTATACTTGCTCGTACACATTTCCATAATTTTCATTTCATTTTGTGAAGCTGCTTTGAGGCAATGACCATTGTTAAAAGTGCTATATAAATAAAATGGAATTGAATTGAAATATTGGCATATTCTTAATGAGATGTGGGCCGACATTTGCTGTTATCTTGATAAATATGTTCGATACGAAATTGCACATTTAATAGTTGCATATCTAATAGATGCGGTTTAAATCACAATATGTGTCAAAATAATTGCAATCATATCATGCAAGTCTATTGAAAAAGAAGGTTTCAGATACATGAAAGCTTGTGAAAATGCTTACCATAGTGGTAATGAGAAAATCATCTTTGTCACTGTTTCTGCCAAGACCTTCAAAAAACATAGAATACCACAACTGACTTAGACGCTTCATAATCTTATACATTTTGTGATAAACTAGTTCTGTTTGCAATCATATTTGACATAATCCTGCAGTTACCACAGTTAAATATCACACATTTTAAAAATTCTAAGTGAAATAGATTATTCTTAGCTGAATATTTTCTCAGGGTTGAGTATAAGTAATATCAAACTAATCTATTATTACTTAAGCAAACCTAACTTCAGGAATAACATCTTACCACTGTCTTTGTTCTTATCAGTCCATGCAATGGTGAGGTCTTCCATGTGTGTGCCAGCAGGAGAAACCTTTGCACTACTTGGTTCTGAGCTGTTTGTATCTATTCTGTTCTCTGCCTTCATGGTAGCATCCAGCAGAACCCCTGAGTTATCATGGAATGGTGCTAAGCGATTAGGATGGAGCCCATGTCTTAGGGTGTGCGTTAGCTTGAGTCTACGAAAGCGATTGGACATGCGGTTCCACCAGGACTGGAGAGAAAAAAGAGCAATAAAAATAATAAATATTGTGAGAATAATAAATGTTTTGTAATTAAATATTCCAGGTAATCAAATACATTAACAATGACTTAAACTGGTGAGGAACATTTTTACATGGATCTGCGCAGTAACACATACAGACATTAAGTTATGCGTCAATTACTGTGTACATGTACAGAGAGCCCCACCTTCAGGCCTCCTTTATCATCCGGTGGTGCAAGTACACTGGGAGACAGGTGTTTCTTGTTGGAGATCTTGTCTCTGTGCCTACTTTTGTCTTTATCTACCGTCATACACACAGCAGCCAACAGTCTCACTAATTCAGTATCTTGAGAAAAACAGAGGAGAATTTGGACAAAGAAGAAATTAATGAATTTATTTATTTACTCTAGGGGAAAAATGTCATAATTATGGTTACAAAGCTGTACCTCTTGATTATTACTTCCTCATTTTTTTTTACTCTACCTGGGTCATTTAAAAGCATGACTAGGTCAAATGCTGTGTATCCATTCTTGGCTCTTAGGTTTACATCAGCTCCCTGACTCAGCAGATATTTCACAACATCTTTATTTCTGCAAATGAAAAATAGGACAGGATCTCTAAACATTCTGAGTGTCTTTGAAGTGCAGCATGTATTGTATTTACAGATATGTGTAAAGGTTAGTGCCCCCACTTTAAATTCCATGTTTTTGTGTAAAAAAAAAAACTAACAAAGATCAAATGAACAACAGAAAATGTCATTATTTATTTAACAACAATAAAAAAACATGAGGGCAATACTAAGTATTCCATGATTAAATAGCTTGTTGATCCAACTTTAGGAGCAACAACTTGAAGGAACTGTTTCCTGTATCTTTATCAGTCTCTCACGTTGTTTTGATCCATTCTTCTGGATGCAGGACACTGTTAAGGTCCCACCACAGGATTTCAATTGGGTGGAGGTCTAGACTTTGTCTAGGCTATCCCAAAACATTGATTAATTTATTTTTCAGCCATACTGATATACTGGTGTGCTTCGGATCATTGTCCCGTTGCATGACCCAATTTCGAAAAAAGCTTTAGCGGTCTCACATTTGCCCCCTAGAATACTCTGGTATGCAAAGGAGTTCATGGTCAGCTCAATGAATGCAAGATGCCAAGGTCCTGTGTCTGCAAAACAAAAAACTGAAATGCTGTTTGGTTTGGTTTTCAACCTCAGTCATGCTTCCATGTTCTTTTTAGACCATACTCGTTCAGTCTTCTTCTAATTGTGCCATCAGTAATTTTAACATTTAACATGCTCAGTGAGGCATGTAGGGTCTGAGATAAAGATCTTTATTTTTATTTTTATTATTATTATTATTTGCACTGCACGATCTGACCTTGAGGTAAAAATCTTGGAATGTAAACTCTTGGGAAGACTGCAATTGTTCTTGAATGTTTTTCACTTGTGAATAATCTTTCTCACTGTTCCAAATAGTTTGTAAATGGTTTTGTAACCATTATTATATACATTTTATTACCAGATTGATGTGCAGTAACAATTACTTCTTTAAGACCATTGCTTAAGTCTTTCCCTCTTGTCATTGTGTCAACCTGAATGCTCCAGACAAGCAAACTGCCAAAATTTCTGCTTTTATAGACATCTGTTAGTGATCAATTAATCAAGGGCTGATGATTAGTAGGACTTGGCTGTAACTTACCCTATTAAATCCTATGGAAGTGGCAATGGTATTTAGTATTGACCGCATGTTTTTTGTTTTTGGCTTCATTTTTGTTACATAAATAATGGCATGGTGAAAAAAAAGTAATATTTCATTGTTCCTCTGAGGTTGTGTTTGCCCAACACTAAGACCTGCTTTGATCAGATGATTTTTATTATGCTCTTACACAAAAGAACGTAGGACAAAAAAAAGAGGGCATTAACACACATACACATGTGGACAAAATTGTTGGTACCCTTCGGTCAATGAAAGAAAAACTCACAATGGTCACATAAATAACTTTAATCTGACAAAAGTAATAATAAATAAGAATTCTATGAATGTTAACCAATGAAAGTCAGACATTGCTTTTCAACCATGCTTCAACGGAATTATAAAAAAAAAAAAAGAACTCATGGAACAGGCCTGGACAAAAATGATGGTACCCCTAACTTAATAGTTTGTTGCACAACCTTTTGAGGCAATCACTGCAATCAAACGATTCCTGTAACTATCAATGAGACTTCTGCACCTCTCTGCAGGTATTTTGGCCCACTCCTCATGAGCAAGCTGCTCCAGTTGTTTCCGGTTTGAAGGGTGCCTTTTCCAGACAGCATGTTTCAGCTCTTTCCAAAGATGCTCAATAGGATTGAGGTTGGGGCTCATAGAAGGCCACTTTAGAATAGTCCAATGTTTTCCTCTTAGCCATTCTTGGGTGTTTTTAGCTGTGTGTTTTGGGTCCTTGTCCTGTTGCAAGACCCATGACCTGCGACTGAGACCCAGCTTTCTGACACTGGCCAGCACATTTCTCTCTAGAATCCCTTGATAGTCTTGAGATTTCATTGTACCCTACACAGATTCAAGACACCCTGTGCCAGATGCAACAAAGCAGCCCCAGAACATAGCAGAGCCTCCTCCATGTTTCACAGTTTCAACAATGGTGTCCTCCTTGGTCGTCTCCCATGTAGTCCACTTTGGCTGAAACAACGACGGATGGTGTAATCTGACACTGATGTTCCTTAAGCATGAAGTTCACCTCGGATCTCTTTAGAAGTCTTTCTGGGCTCTTTTGTTACCATTCGGATTATCCGTCTCTTTGATTTGTCATGAATTTTCCTCCCTTGGCCACGTCCAGGGAGGTTGGCTACAGTCCCATGGATCTTACATTTCTGAATAATATGTGCAACTGTAGTCACAGAAACATCTAGCTGCTTGGAAATGGTCTTATAGCCTTTACCTTTAACATGCTTGTCTATAATTTTCTTTCGAATCGCCAGAGACAACTCTTTCCTTCGCTTCTTCTGGTCCATGTTGAGTGTGGTACATACCATGTCACCAAACAACACAGTGACTACCTGGAGCCCTATATATAGGCCCACTGACTCATTACAAGATTGTAGACACCTGTGATGCTAATTAGTGGATACACCTTGAATTAACATGTCCCTTTGGTCACATTATTTTCAGTATTTTCTAGGGGTACCATCATTTTTGTCCAGGCCTGTTCCATGAGTTTATTTTTTTAAATAATTCTGTTGAAGCATGGTTGAAAAGCAATGTCTGACTTTCATTGGTTAACATTCATAGAATTTTTTTTAATTATTACTTTTTTCAGATTAAAGTTATTTATGTGACCATTGTGAGTTTTTCTTTCATTGACCGAAGGGTACCAACAATTTTGTCCACGTGTGTAACTACAGTATATATAAATAAAAAACAGTTTAGTCTGTACTTTTTCTGTCCAGCCACGAAAAACTTTGCCAGTCCTTAGATATTTGACTGAAGTTTAACTTGTACCATAAACGAAAGAGGTGGAGTAGAGATAAAGTTATGTGCCAGATCAGAAACCGCATATGCATCAAAATGAGTGCATAAATCGTAAATCGCCTGCTGGCTCGCCAATTAAACCAAACAGGTAGTGTATTTGGCTAATGAAGAAAGATGTTCTGCAGAGGACCACTGTAAACAAGGCGCAAGATACTCAACCTGCAAAATTTTATTTCTTTGTCTTAATAAGTTAGGCAGAGAGTTCTGCCGTAGAGAAAGACAGGCAGAAATGTATGTGGGCTTCAACCTGAAATAATAATATATGTAGTAATATAGTAACATACTTATGCTAGTATATTATAAATATTAGTAAAAAAAAAAAAATTCCTCACCCATGATATGTTGCCTGCATAAGGGCCGTCCAGCCATGGACTCCATCTTGCTTGTCTATGTCCGCATTCCTCTCAACCAGAAGCTGCACCACTTCCAGCAGTCCACTCACAGCGGCAATCATCAAAGGCGATGCCCCATCTGCATTAGCCAAGTTCACCTGAGATGAATCCTCCTCTAGTATCTCCTTCACCAGTTGAGAATTTCCTATCTCACACACACACAAACAGACAGAGGGAGAGAGAGAATAAACACAAACCTGGAGCACCAGTACAAATAATTTAGGGTTAAACAATTTAATCATACTTACTAAAGTATCCTGTATTATCAGTGAAGCCCTATTTAGTGGGTTAAAGCATTCCTTATCCTCACTCACCTAGCTTTAGAGCACTGAAAACATCAGGTCTTTTCTTCTCATCATCTAGTGGAAATGCATACAAAAGAAAATACAGGAAAAAATATTTACAGGATTATATTTATTAATGTATTCTAAACACATACAATACTCCAAACACATACAATAGACACTGACACGTGTCTATGATAAAGTGCACACTATTTAATAATTTATTCTGCACTACATCCCTGAATGTTCCCCATGTTGCCCATACCTGAGCAAAGAAAACATTAAAATGACTGGAATTGGGTAAAGAACTGTTCAACACATTATGGAATTCTGGATATTGCAGAACCGTCAACTTCTGAGAATAAACGAAGTTGGAAAATGCATGAATGAGATCACTTAAATGTATGGTAAGTTGCATTTTAAAAATTCAACAGCTGAAATAACAGCTATGTTTTAAAGTGAAAGTAAGAACTCAAACACAGGTTTGGGATGAAACAGCTACGTGTTCATAAGAAAATCTCTTGTTAGTGAGACTAATCAGAACAAAGGCTTCAGTTTGCTGGGCAGCACGGTCTGCAGTGTTATGATCTGGGTTTGCTTCAATGGGACAGGTCTAGGATTAGCAATGTCATGTGGCAACAAAATAAAGTCAGCTGATGACCTAAATGTAGTGAATGACCAGGGGTCCGTTCTTTGTACGTCGCTAACTCAGTTAGCTGGATTTGATTGTTGTGGATTTGTCTTGATCTTGGATTGTATCGTACTTCGAAAGCGAATCTCGCACTTGCTGTCATAGCAACATGTCCGTAAGCTTAAACCTGCTCGGGAGCAGATTTATTTCATGTAAACAGGATTTAGGCTGCGCTCCTGGCGGGTTATGATTGGTTGAAATGGCGAGGTCACATCTGATTGGTTAAAGAGCATGACTGATGCAGACTGACTCATGTGGGAAAAGAAAAGTATCTTGCATATATTTATGGATGGATGTGTTTAAACATACATACAGTATATGTATACATGTGTGTGTGGCTGTGGTCATTATTCGTGTGTTAATCTCCATCTGTGTCTAATAATACGTAACATTCTCCCCCGATTGCGTCTATATAAGTGGAGGTTATTTTCTCAAAACTGTTGCAGCCATGTCTTGTCCGTTTATGAGAGAGCAACCGGTTACTGAAGGTGTGAGGATTATACGCAGAGATTTTCTAATTCCTTGTGTATTTAATCAGTAGACAGGATCCTTTAGCACAGCATGACAATATACTTCTTCTTACTATACTTGTTCTTCTACTTCACTTTTACACTGTAAACCCGATTAAGTTGGCGAAACTCAAAATATTTGGAGTAATCAGTTACATAAATATTTTTTAACAATATTTTTGTTTCAGTATCAATTTTTGAGTTTGTTGAACTTGTTGCAAATCAAATAAATTGTTGCTGCTGTCGCCACAGCAAAATCCAATCCGGGAATCGAACCCGGGTCTTTCGCATGGCAGGCGAAATACCTACCACTGAACCACGAGTGCTCTATAGATTTTAAATCAGTGGAACTTTAAGGTGAAAAGTGTAATTTCTACAAACTCATAAATACCAAAAAGTTCTGAATACTCAAAAGGGTCTATTAATTTGACCTAATTGCAATTATTTAAGTTAACACTACTTTAATTACTTTGAGCATTAGGGTTTACAGTGTACTTGTTCCCATGGGTTCACTGCTGGCTCTGACATTAAAGATGACAAGAAGAAGATTTATATATATATATATATATATATATATATATATATATATACACACACACACACACACACACACTAATACCCTCTAATAAAAGCTCTTGCTCCGCTTGAGAAAACAATTGAGCTCTTTTGCCATTTGGTCAACCAATCGAAGGGGTGGTGATCAGTGTTTCTACTGTAGATGCATATCGCCTTTTAAACCAACGCACGAACGCGCAATAATCCTAGACAACTCAATCCAGCTATACTGATCATCAACAACAGGTGTGCTCGAAGAACCAAATTAGCCGCATCGTAATTCGCACGATGATCTCACCTCATCATTGAGATGTCTCAATTAATCTCAGACGTTTCAAGCGACATAAGAAGAACGGACCCCAGGTTATCCCATCAATGTTTTTGTTTTGTTTTGTTTTGTTTGTTTTCCCCCAGATTGAACAGGCATATTTCAGGACTCAAACTGTAAAAGACTGGTTCTAAGAGCATGAGGAATAGATTTCCCACATGAGTTGGCCTCCATAGTGCAAGGCGGAATAAAGGCTAATAATCTTTAATGCAAAGTATTATTCTGCAACTTACTTTGGCCAGGCACTATATATAGACAGGTTGGAAGAAACTAAAATCTCAGTGACATTACCAGATTGTGATGGTTAGACAACTGTCAGCACATCTCCAAAATAACAGTTGCTATGGGGCGTTCCAATCGCAGTGATTAGTATTTAACAAGAGTGATCCAAGGAAGGACAAATGGGGAACTGCCATCAGGGTCATGGGCACCAAATGCTCAATGATGCAAGTGGGAAATTAAGTCAGCCTGTCTAGTCCAATCATACAGCAGAGCTGTTTGTTGTTTGTTGTTCGATAGCTCAGGACTGGAATCTCCTACAGTCTACCTGAGCCTCCAGGAACACACTGGACTCCTTTTAATTTTAACACATCTCCTGTTACACTGAACTTCCAGTACACATTATTATGCTGATCAATCCCTGCTATCCGTTATCACCCAAATAAGGATGGGTTCCCTGTTGAGTCTGGTTCCTCTCAAGGTTTCTTCCTATTACCATCTCAGGGAGTTTTTCCTTGCCACCGTCGCCCTTGGCTTGTTCATCAGGGACAATCTTATCATTTTGATTCATACATATTGCATACAAACTTACTTCTTTTTATTGTGTAAAGCTGCTTTGCGACAATGTCAATTGTTAAAAGCGCTATATAAATAAAATTGACCTGACTTGACTTGACTTGACTGTAGCTCAAATAATTAAAGTTAACAATTTAACTGCCCTTGATCGAAAGGTTTCACAGACAGTGCATCACACATTGCTGTGTATGGGGCTGCATAGTCACAGACCAGTCAGCGTGCACATGCTAATCCCTGTCCACCACTGAAGGTGCCTACAATGGGTTTATGACATCATGTGGTGTTGAGCTTCTGTATCATTTTAATTGGGAAAAATTGTCACCAGGATGTACTGTAGGAAGAAAGCAGAGGCCATGTGATGCCTTGGGAAATGTCCTATTGGGAAACCATTACTCAAAGGCCTTAACTGTACATACTGTACACTGGCTCTTATTTTGACCTACTGTTGAAATCAGTCAATGCGATGACATTCATTTAAACCTAATTAACGATCGCAATTAAAAGTACAAATAAAAGTATGTAAATGAATTTCTATGTTCCCACCATGTAATTAACCATGTGACTAGTTTCATAGGTAAAACACTAACAAACTAGTCAGAGCTAACACATATCCAGGTTCTTGATTATGTCATATCATAGCTCTTCAATAGCCACTGAATGAGTGTTGAACAGAGATCTTCGCATAGTCAAAGATGAGCTACCTGGTGGGAGGTTGAATATAAGAGCCAGAGGTTTGAGCTCTCTTACTATTCCTAAGAGTGACCTCTACAGTATGTATACTGGTGGCATTTGTCTGAATGACGATAGTTACCCAAAACATTCAATAACATATAAGTGGAAAAAAATGCCATCCTTCATCCCACACTGCTTTCATCTACAGATCTTACCTGGTTGTGGACGAACTGTGGTGATGGAATCCAGATAACTCTTCACCTCTTTCTGATTAAGATGCAGTGCCACTTCAAAAGCTGTTTTGGACAGAACATTAAGCTGATCAGGATCGGCACCCCTCTCTACTAGCTGCTGAGCTATACTAGCCTTTCCGCTCAACGTGGCTAACATTAGTGCACTCCAACCCGTGGTCTTCTGTGAAAAGTTGACGTCAGCTCCCCACTCCAAAAGCAGTCTGACCATAGCCTCATGACCATGCTGAGCGCTAACCAATAAAGACGTGATATCCAAGAAGTTCTTTCCATTATCACTGTGATTACTGTTGTTTCCATTAGCATTCCTTTCAGCTGCAGAAAGGTGGTCAAAGTCATCCACAAATGCTTCATGCTCAAGGAGGAGTTTAGCAACATGTGTGTGCCCCCCACGGGCTGCCATAGTGAGCACACTGGCTCCCATGCGATTCCTTCCATTGATCTCTGCCCCATTCTCAAGTAAAATGTGAGACACATTCAAATGGCCAAACCTGTACAAGACAAAATTTAAAAGGAGAGAGTCAATTCACAAAGGTCTGGGTACTGAAATCTTGGATTGTAAGACTATTAGAAAGTAAACTTCCTCTTTTTTATCTAAAAATAGTATACGTTTTATACAGTGAGATCCACAAATATTTAGTTAACTTAGTTAACACTTTTACCTTATGGCAAGGTATTGCCATCATGCTAGCAAAGGCATTGTTTGTCACTGTTGGGAGAAGTTGCTTTCGGAGCATGTTTTTGTAATATACTTTATTCATGGCTGTGTTATGAGGCAAAATTGTGAGTGTGCCCACTCCCTTCGCTGAGAAGGGTATTTATGTTACACATAAATGGTCTTAGGATGCCTTACTATTGGCATGACACAGGACCGATGGGAGCGCTCACATTCAGACATTTCAAGAAGGGCAGCAAAGATGCCACTTCTCTCTAGGAACAGCATCAGGGACAGACTGAAGTGCAGGGATTGGACTGCTGAGGACTGAGGTAAAATCATTTTCTCTGATTAACCTCATTTTGATTATTTGTGCCATTTAGAAAAAAGGTTTGTTCAGTGAAGAAAAGGTGAGTGCTATCATCAGTCCAATCACAAATCCCTCACTTTGTGCATATTAATATTTGTGCCATTCTCATAACTTTTGCCCAGGCTGCATTGTTGCTATGATTTATGTTAAGGAGTACATATTCCAACATAGTAGAGAAAAAGCAATACTGTACCTTCATTTAAAAATATGTGTGATAAAGATTTACAAAGAACAGAAACACTTAACTACTTGAACATAGCCACCTCTGGTATGTGACATTTAATTAAGTGTTCTCTGAATGCACACAAGCATAACCAGACTCAGCTCCTCCTTACCACAAACAATGATTCTGGCTGGTGCTTTTCAGTCAATTATTGAAAAATTTATTTTATTTTAAATAGTAAAAAAATACAAATAAATAATAATCTGGGTGTATCATACTGTATTTTATGAGCCTGTTGTATTTTATACAAGTCTGTTGTTTAAATTAGTCTGCATGAAACAATACAACAAAAGCCTGCAGGTTATGTATTATAAACACCAGGTATGCACAACATTATAAAGTGATGCGAGCACAAGCTGCAGTCTCAGTGCTGATGCTAGGCTAACTTCCCTAACTTCAGAAATGGTCTAAGCATTCAGTATCTTTCGCCACCTTATAGACTTAACTCGATCACCACCACAGGTACGTAACAGGGTACATTGAGTACGTTTTTACTAGAGCTTCACGTTAATGCCACCTGGGCATTCATGTACTTGTGTAAACCATGTTTTGGGTCATACTCTTACTCAAGGTACTTAAAAAAAGTAGCTTTGTCTTCATCTCACACCATCAACTCTTCTACCCTCTTTTCTCAAGCCAATAGCTCTGCACCCTAGCATGGGGGCAGGGTGTCTTTTTCTGTTGGTTTTAACAGAAACAAGTCCTTACCCTAAAAACAGGTAAACAGAAAATCATGCGAATAAAACACTTAGCACTTGAACTGTAGGCAGTTTTATCATTCGTTTTAGTGTAGGCTATATATCGGCCTAAACTAATTGCTTGCAACTTGAAGGGAACTGAGCTGTCAGAAGTGTGAAATTGGTGTGAAATTTGACAAAAGAATGCTAGGTAACAGAAAACTTCTGGAAAAGAACATTTCCTGTTGCGGAATGTTTTATTGTTGAATTTATGAGTGAGACACCTGCACTTTTTCCCTTTTCAGAAGCCCTGTGCAGTGCTATAAAGGCAATAAAGCATAATCCCGATACAACAGCAGACACCAAGTGGTCTGGTAGGGTAGGGTACCTGCAATAGGACATACCTGCAGTGCTCCTTGAAATAATACTGCATTCTGGTAGGTATGATAAGTCAAATTCAGCCTGAGTATTGCAATTTATCTGACTAATGGGAGCCAGCAGTATTTACAGCAAATCTTATACTTTTTAAAGTATTCAGCACACATGCTGCCTTAGACTAGCAGATGCAGTGCATGTGTCATCATTATGTCTGCCTAAGAGTAGTTTACAAGGAGCATATGCGAACTGTTAGTTCAAAGAACAGTTAATAAGCCATCCATGGATGCTTTTCTGAACCTAAGCAGAGCTCTGACATCACTGACAACACAGAAGTATTGCTGCTGTGCTGTGTTACGTTATTTATAAACTGTGACAGTCAGACATTAATCAGTCAGACAGTAATTGTACTGCATGTTTATATATGTGTACGACCAGGACCTGTAGTCCTCGTCCTTTATAGTCGAGATTCCATTATAACTCAATGGGATTATACCTTTGTACAGTAAGACCTCATCAATATAGCACTTTTACTCCTTTACTCTTTGTAGTTTACACATTATTTTTTTACCTTTTACAAAATGCAGTTTTTTCAACCTTAAAGAATGGCATGACAACAATTGCACTGATAATGTTACATCATTCTCTGGTACGACAGGATTCCATATCTAACTTGATCCGTGTCCAAGTACGCAGTATCATTCTCTAAAAAAATCTCGGGCCCTGATCTGAAAATGCCCTCGATTTCAGATGATTTTTTAGTTCATTGTTTTTGCACTATGGCTTTAGGTGCTATTTTTTTGCTGGAAGAGATTCCAATACTTGATTTTCCGCAATAAAAAAAAAAAAAAAAAACTTTAAAGTGGTTTTCCTCCTACAGTACCTTACTAACAGGATTTTTTTCAGGAAGATTTTCTAACCTCTCCTCTTCTTTGGCTAATATTAAGTCTGGGGTATGTCTAGGATCTATCCTGGGCCCGGTTTTGTTTTTCTTATACATGCTTCCACTCAGCTATATCTCTCAGAAACAGAACATACTGTAGCAATGAACTCTTCACACTGCTAAGTGAATCATTACCAGTAGTATCTTTCACTGGAACCAGGTGAAAAAACCCTCAATCTCATTTTTGACTGACTCGTGGACATTGCATGTTGAAGCTCAAACCACTTTCTGCAGCTGTATAAAGACAGCACTGAATACATTATATTCAGTTATCCTGATTCCGCTCCAGCAATCCAAGAGAATCTGAGTCCATTATAAGCTACTATATGCAGATTTGATTGTGCCTCAAGATTTGTTCTTGGCAGTCCTTCATTAGCTAAGAATGGAATTTATTTTAGCTACAGCAAGTTCCCAACATATGAACGAGAGTTCGTTTGTACGACGAATTTGTTCGTAAGTCCAGCAAACATTGTCTAGTTACTAGGAGACTAACACAATTGGGTATATACAGTATAAACCTAGCATTTACTATGATCTTATCCTTGTTCTTTGGAATTGTGCCAATGGTTAAACAGTCCATGTTAAAAGTACAGTATGAGCAATGTCTGCCATCTTTTCACCTTGCTTTATTCTATCAATTATTTTATAGTTTTTGTCTCTATCGTTATTGCTTCGTTATCGTTATTGCTTGCCGCTTCTAAGCTGTACCCACTTCATCTGCGCTGTTTTTACGCTTGCTTCCGGACATCCTGGGACGCAACTACATGCAAGGATGATCTAACTTAGTGTGCATGAACGCATGTGCGCATCTTTCAAAGGTTCATAACTCGAATGCAGGGGACTTACTGAATTGTTTGTTACTTTACAGGAAATGCAAGTGGATTCTATTATTTTTTTTTTTTTTTGGATTTTTCCCCGATTTTCTCCCTAATTTAGTCGTGTCCAATTCCTCCCCGTCACTAGGGGGCTCCCACATTAAGGCTACTACTACCACTCAGCCGGGAGGGCCGAAGACTATCACGTGTTTCCTCCGAACCACGTGACGCCAGCCGACCGCATCTTTTCGAACTGCTCGCTCGCGCACCGTTGGGGGCGGAGTAACACACTCGGAGGACGGCGCTATCCGCTCCCTCCGCTGCGCGAGCTCACAGACGCCCCTGACTGGCTGTAGAGCCGTGATTAATGTCGGAGCACTATGTACCTCTCATCCCTCCCCTCTGAGAGAGCTCGGCCAATCAGCTCTCTCTAGACCTCCGGCTGCGAGAGGTTACAGCACCACCCGGGATTCGAACTAGCGATCTCCGGATGATAGGGCGAGCGCTTTACCCACTGCGCCACTCGGAGGCCCGTGGATTCTATTTTCAATGGAATTCAACAATTTTAGATGATTCAATATTTCTGAGTTTACATAAATAATTTTCGTTAATTCTAAATCCAAATCTGACCCATTCATTTAAATTCAGGACACACTGTTTATTCAATCAAATTATTTGGGAACTGTTTCCATACCTACGGTGAACCTGTGGAACATTTTACAATATTAAACCTCATTTAACATTTTACCGTATTAAACAATTTATAATATTAAACTTATAAAATGTATAAATGTATAAATTTATTTTTTTTAATTCTTAAATTTATAGTGCACAATGTTTTGCATATATTCATTGTGAAATCTTTTTTGTTTATCCGTATTTTTTCTTTCGTTGAACAACAAAATTATCATGTAAATGTCAAAGGGATGCACAAGTTTAATGTCTTAATGTCAAAATATTAATGTGCATCTGTTAATGGAATACGATAGTGTAGTGAATATGATGAGCTACTGACCAATAAATGTCTCCCAGGACCACTGCAATAAGCCAGAGCAGTGCATCAAGAAAGCTCCCTAGCAAATAACTGGAAAAAAGTGCTTGTTTATATGAAAATAAATGTATCTGCCGTAAGATTATAGAAAAAGAACACCAAATGAAAGAAATCTAACCAATAACCCAATGCAGTAATTTCACAATCACTGCAGTTCACTGTCGTGCTGAAAAGAAAAACATCTCAGAGTATATAACAGGTCAAACCAAATATTTGGAGCACTAAACTCTAAGGATGGGAATCACCAGTGCCTTTGTGGTTAGCACTGTCACCTTGCACCTCCAGGGTCCAGGTTCAATTACTTGTCTCAGGTCTGTGTGCACAAATAAACCTTAAAACTTAAAACCAAACAGTATGGCCACAAAACAATTCCTGCTATATCACACAAATGAGGATGAGTTCCCTCTCAAGGATTCTTCCTTTTTTTTCTTGCTACCGTCACCCTCAGCTTGCTCATCAGGAACAATCTGATCATTTTGACTCATACACATTTTCCCACATTTCATAATTTTTTATTCTGTAAAACTGCTTTGTGACAAGGATCTTTTAAAAGTTCTATACGAATAAAATGTAATTGAAACGAATTGAATGGAGTTTGTGTGTTCTCCTTGTGGTTCACTCCCAGTACTCCGGTTCCCTTCCACAGTCCAAAGACAAGCAGATTAGGTTAATTGGTGTTCCTAAATTGCCCATAGTGTGTGAAAGAGAGTGAGTGTGTGAGTGTGTTTCTGCCCTTTGATGGATTGGTACCCCGTACAGAGTGTACCCCGCCTTGAGGGGTCTCCCAGTCTCCTGGGATAGGCTCCAGGCCCTGTGACCCTGTATACAGGATGAAGCGGTATATACGATGGGTGATTGAGAGTAACTGAACTAAACTGAATTTCACAAATAGCTGCAGTTTAAACCGTTATCCAACTTACTATGGGCTGTTGATCAGTACGTGCGTTGGCATGGCAACACCCAACGCTCTACACAGCTGTCGGGACTATTTTCTTTGACTAAGCAAAGATTAACTTTTTTTTTTGAGATTCTGTCTGAAATGTCAATGAAATTACTCGATATATTTCTTTCCACAGAATTGTTGCATAAAAAGCAAGATCACACGCACACACACTATACAAGTTCATCTGTGATTACTTTAGTGCACGGCCTAGAGCACGGCCTCACAGCTGTGCTGCTATTCACCACAACAGGACATTCTCACTATGTCTCGGGTAAAATTCCTACCTCGCTGCCTGCATCAGCGGTGTCCATCCATAGTTATTCCTGCTATCAACAGACGCCCCTTTCCGCAGTAAGAACCGAACTAAATGCTCGTGTCCGCTGGCAGCCGCGAAGTGTAACGCCGTGTTCCCTTCTTCGTCCGTACAATCGACGTGCACGAGCGGCAGCCCTCCCCGTACGATGTCCACACTGCATTCCGAGACAGAGTCCAGGCGTGTTTTGGACTGTCTCCCCGAGTCGTTCCCGGAGGGCTCGAGAACGCTCTTAGCGCTCTCATAGTCTCCCTCATCGCAAGCTCGGAACAACAAGAGCGAATTTGCTGGAACGCCGAAATTCATCTCGGAACATTCAGTAAAAACGAACTTCCTTTCCTGGTTCTACGTGTCTGTGCGGACATTACCGGCATCATCGGCATGCAAAGATGTTAACCTCAGCAACAGGGGAGGAAAAACCGTTAGTCAACTACCAGAACATTACAGGAATGCTTGGAAACTTTTTCCGTGCAACGCTTGCGCGCGCACGTTCACTGTTGCGCATGCTCACTGCAGGGTCATCCAGACGCCTGAGAGACCACCACGAACCAGTTCCGTTTGTCAAAATACAGTACATGCTGAGGGAAAAGTTACCTAGACATTATTCCGTGTCATATCGAGCATGTAAGAGAGGCTTATTTTAATATTATTTAATTCATTCTTTAAGTCTTAAAGGTGAAATTCAACAGTTTCTAGACGTTGGGTATGTGTATAATAACTATACAATTATTAACGTAAAAGCACAAAACAGGGCCAAAACTACATCACCTGAAATGTAGTTGACACACATGGTGAAGGCATTTTTGTACGTTCATAAATATTCCCAAATAACTGGGGTAAAGCTGAATGAAATTGCTTTTCAGTTGTATTTTTATTCACAGTGTTATTCCTACAGTTAATGTGTGAAAAGCAGAAAGATGCAAGATGTAGCGTGTGTGTCCACTACGCTCAAATCCAACACCTGTAACGCCAGGCTACAACACTCCTCAGTCTGCAGTCACGCTGGGAAAGTACAGGCGGATAATTTAACAATAATTAAAATTGTAATTAAAACAGTCATCAAACAATGTTTGTCAATAATTATGTTCTAATTCAACTGAGCAGGTCAATTAAGTTCTTCCACTCCAACCATGGCAAACCATAATGTGATCTCATTTTATACAAAACTGCATTGTTAAGCTGGAACAGGTTTGGGCTCCTTAGATTTGACCTCATATTGGAGATAACGGGTTGAGTTTGGAGTTTTTGTACATGATCTTCTTTACTATATATAGATTTCTATTGAGTCTTCCAACTACACCAATTGTATAGGCGAAGATTATTTGCTCCTAGTTGTTTATGTGTGTGTGCATGACATGATGCAATGTTCTCACTTCCCATCTAGGATTTGTCCACCATCTTATCCCTACCGTTCCCAAGTCAGATTCTGAATCTACTGTAACAATGATCAGGATAGAGGCTTACTGAAAGTGATTGTGAGTAAGAATAGATAACAATTTATTTAATAGCTGTAGTTTATGGCTCTTTAAAAAGCTCACAAACCTGAAATGCAGGCACGGTCTAATAAAGCCTGGTCAGAATGATACAATTCCCCAAATAATGAAATGTGAAGCCACTGAGGGGTTTTTGTTGTTATCGTTGTTTTGTTATCTTTCTGCTTGTAAGTTACGCAATGTGAGTGTAGTTCGACTTTATTTTGAAATCTAGATCTAGGCATTTGGCAGACGCCCTTATCCAGAGCGACTTACATTTTTATCTCTATATACAGTCTGAGAAGTTGGGGTTAAGGGCCTTGCCCAACAGGGACAACTTGTGGTAGTGGGACCTGAACCTCGAACCTTCCGAACCATAGTCCAATGCCTTAAACCACTGAGCTACCCCTGGCTCATCCATGTGTTTAATACCCAGAGAGATAGCTTTTCACTTTATCTGACAGTTTATTTCAGTATTTTAAGCCCCATTTTAAAAGGTCCAGTAGTTATGTCCTCATGCCTGTAGATGGCATAGTTGAACAGTAATATACTTACACAAGACCATACCAACAGTCTTGTGTGCAAATTCTTCCTTTTTTCTTTTGGTATAATACTGTACACCTTGTTCATTCAAAATGCATATTTTATTATAAATACGTTAAATATAACAAAAAGAAAATTCAATCATTTTTTACAATTATTAATACATTTCATTCATTAAATTTATTTCAACTAAGAATTTTATATGTAGCTTCCTTTTAGCCACTATTTCCTGCAGAACACATTTTCTATGGACATGAATAAATTCACTATCAAACAACCTTAATGAAACATAATAAAACTATTAAAAATAATAATAATTCAATTAATGTTTATTGGGGAACTTTTACGGCGGTAGAACACATTAGGTATATTTATATGATATTTAATTCAGATTTTTTTTTAAATACTACTTCTGTATATCATCATGTATTTCAGTAGTATAATCAAATGTTAAATGATTTCCTTAAGAATTGCAATAGTATTGTTTGTAGGCAGGGCTGGGCTTTACACCACTATTTAGGCTCTGGAAATAGATTTCATACTAAAGGAAGGGCACCTACTGTATGTTGGGATGCATCACAATCCAGTTTTGGTTTGGAACATCTGGCTTTTTACACATGTCAAATCATTTATTTAATCTTATTTATAGTCTCTCAATTTATAATCTCTCAATCATCATATGGAGAAGACACAAATCTAGGTAAGAGAAGATAAGATAAGATATCCTGTGCAATAAATGTATTTGAGATTTTATTTCCTTTTCAAAGCTCAGGATGAATCCATATGTGCCTCACTGGAGTTATACATTAGGATCTTGGGGGCTTTAAAATAAATTTTATATTCATCACTGAACAGTCGTCATTCTATCTGGTATTATCCAAATTAGGATGAGATCCCTTTTGAGTCTGATTTCTCTAAAGGTGTGTTCCTCATGTTTTTTTCTAGGGAGCTTAGGCTGTGTAAAGGTATTTGCCCCCCGCTTTTTTTTTTTTACATATTTCATACTAAAATGACTCAGATCACACTGAAATGATTCAGATCATCATACCAATTTTAATATTACATAAAAATAACCAGTGTAAATGCAAAATACCCCCCCCCCCAGCTAAGTCATTAATTAACTGTAATTAGCCACATCCAGGCCTGATTACTGCCAGCCTGTTGAATCATGAACTCACTTCAATAGAACCTGTCAGACAAAGTGAAGCATGGTTATAAATCTCTTTATATTTGCAAATAAAAATTTTTGATTACCCAAAAGCCTTTTGGTCAAATATTATGTGGATTGTTGATCATTTTAACTTTTTGAAGGAGTGTGTCTCATTATATCTGTCATATTTCAGAAAAAGTACATCATACCAAGAGTCAAACATGGGGATGGTAGTATGATGGTTTTCAGTGCCTGGACATAATTAATGAAAGCATGCACACATCACACACTATACAGGGCTAATGTCAGTTTGGGCTCTAAATATTTGTTGAGTGTGTTAGTGTGTATGTGTGAGTGTAGTGTGTGTGAGAGTGAGGGAGAGAGGTGTGTGTGTGTGTTACCAGTGGATGTGTCAGTCTGTGTGTGACGAGTAAATGTGTTTGTGGATGCTTGTGTGTGGTGTGTGAGTCTGTGTGTTAACATTAGTGATCTGTGTGTTAGTACTGTATGTGTGAGACATGTGACTTAGTGTGTGTGGGTGTGTGTGTTTCTGCATGTGGGCGTGTGAGACAGAGATGCGAGTGTGTGAGTGTTATAATTTGTGATGTGTGATATACATGAGTATAAGTGTGTTTGTGTATATGTGCATCTGTGCGAGTGTGACAGTGTTAACATTTGTAATGTGTGTGTGATATAAGTGTGCTTGTGCGTGTGTGTGCGTCGTGAGAGAGGTGTGTGTGTGTGTGTGTATATGTGAGTGTTAACATTTCTAATGTGTGTGTATGGTATGTGCAGGATGTGTGCATGTGTGTGATGTACAGTGTGTGTGTGTGTGTGTGTGTGAGAGAGAGAGAGATGTGTTTGTGAGTGTGAGTGTTAACATTTGTGACATACGTATGTTCAATAGGCCGCAGATGCTGGAAAGTAAATATCACACTATGATGTTACTCAATGTGTGTGTGAGAGATATGTGTTCAAGTGTTAACATTTTTAATGTGTGTGTGTGATATAAGTGTGTTTGTATGTGTGTGTGTGATGTGAGTGTGAGAGTGTTAAAAAATTTTTATGTTTATGTGTGTACAATAGGCTGCAGATGCTGGAGAAAAAGCATCACACTATGATGTTACTCAATGTGATGTCACTGAACGTAAAGTCCCTGAATGTGTCACTGAATATAATGTCACTCAATATAATGCCACACAGAAAGTTATTAATCATTTTTCGGTGTAAGTTTAAGGCATTATCATGGCTGATCCGTTTGAGATATCAAAAAAAAAAATAATAATAATAATAAATTTTGCATCCTCAATGTCTCCAGATCACATCGGCCCAGTTTGGTGACAATTGTATCGGAGGAGTATATCAAAATCTATTGGGTGTGTTTTTGCGAACGACCCAAAATAACCGCCTTCCTGTTGAGTTGATCCCAGGACATGCAAAAGTTGCGAAAGTTGTTCAACTCAGTGTGAAAAAGTGAGAAAGTTGTTCAGCTCAGTGAGCTCTAAATGTGTACTGAGTTTCGTGTGCCTACGTAAAAGTGTGTATGAGGTATCCAACTAAATCTCCTTGTGGGGGCCCCTGGTGGAGCAAACAGTTACTGGGTTTAGGGGTGATCATTAAAAAAAAACTTCATTTTGTATTTACTCAGGTTTTGTTCGTCATAGAATTTTTAATATTAAAATTTGTTTGATGTTCTGAATCATTTAAGTATGACAAATATGCAAATATATATATATATATCAGCAAATACTTTTTCACAGCATTTCTCAGCTGCAAGGTTATACTGAATCTGCAGAATGGGAATTATTGTATAAACGGGAAATTAATGTCCAAGGCTTTCATTGTACTAAAAAAAAAAAAAACGTCCGGAGAGGCTGTTTCTTATTTAGATGGCATGTTGTTTCACTAGTTTAAGATTTTTTAGCACACATTATGTATAATTCCATATAACAGATAACAAATCATACAAAATGAAATGCATGCATCAAAGCAACAATATTTGGACTGATTTTTGATCTACAAAGGTTCTTGTAAGATGGTAATGGGAGTTTTTTTTTTTTTGGAAAACCAAGTTAAAATATATTGCTAATTACTAAACATATAAAAAATATTAGTTTTAATATGATAGTAGGCTGTGTCACTCACCACAAAAAAATACAGTTATTGAAGTTTATTTAGGTCTTAAACCCTGGGGAATCAGAACATGTGTGGATGTGCCATATCAGCTGCAGTAATATGGAGAAATAAAGAAGGAGGGTCATTTGGGGGGTGGAGGTTTGGGGGTTGACATCCTGTTTGGATTGTCTGCTTTTGAGTGTGGGAAAGTTGTAAAAATTGATGTTAGTGGGAAAGAGACATAGCAGGCAAGGATAAAGAGTTTCACAAACTATTTGCTATGTGCATCTACAATATCTCTGTATTAATGTTTTCCCTTCAATTTACATATACTCTTTAATTCTGTTTCATTTTATTATAGGCAACATTTTGATATAGATATTAAAATGTCACTTTTATGATCATGTTGAAGCAACAGGTCTACATACAGTATTAGACATGTGGCAGTTTTTGTTTTTGTACCTCAAGCCAGCCTGTTTCCACTGTTTCAGTGCTGATTCTGGGAAAGATTTGTCATGTCCTTCTCAAAGTTTAGTTTGAAAGACCAGTGCCTCATATTACATTGATTAAGGGCATGAGGCAAGAGAGATGGAAATAGCTTACTCCACCCAGTTTGTGTCTCAACGTCACTTATCCATGCCATGTACTCTGTCATACTTAATTTGTTGTACATGCTTTGTACTCATTATTTAATACACAGTTCACTATGTCCTTATCAAGCTCGTGATTCTTTTCCCATAGTAAGTTCAATTCAGAAGATTCAAAGCACATGATTTGTTTTTTGTTCTGATTGTTTACTCTCCATCTCATTTCTTATCAACAATTTTCCTTTAGAAGAAAGTAAAAGTGAGAAAAGCACGTATATCATTGCACACAAGGTTGTTCAAGGTTATTTGAAGATAAACTGTGCTTAAATTAGTCAGCCATAACATTAAAAACATTAACATTAAAACCATCTAGATTTTAGCTTCCCATCGTGCCATCCAAACATCTCTAGCCCCAGAGCACCCCAAATCAGCAATCTGGGGTGTGGGGTGGTGTTACTGTATGTCTGGCATTGGGGCATTGGTGATGGATTCTTTGGGTGCTGTGGGTCGCTGGTTAGGGCCACCATGGACAGGATTGGGGTCTGAGGAGCGTGGGGGCCAGGTCGGCAGTCTTGAGCTCTGGCTACTGGGCCCCTTGCATCATGGGCTGTGCAGAGGGTATTCTGGTGCCTTTCTATTGTGGTTTTTTTTTAGGTGTTTTTTTGCTGCATTGACTTTTCCATGGGATCAGACTACATGAGCTGGCATTTGGTCCCCACATGCATAGATGAGCCTTGCGTGCCCAGGGGTAAAACATCCTGGTAGATGGCTGTGCTGACCTTATAAAACACAGTGGACCAACACCAGCAGATGACATGGCTCCCCAAACCACCACTGACCGTGCAAACATTACACTGCATATCAAGCAACGTGGATTCTGTCCCTCTCCTCTCTTCCTCCAGACTCTGGGACCTCGATTTCCAAATGAAATGCAAAATTTACTTTCATTTGAAACGATGACTTTGGCCTACTGAGCAACCGGCCGGTCCTTTTTGTCCTTAGCTCAGGTAAGACGCCTTGGACGTTGTCCCTTGTTCAAGAGTGGCTTGACACAGGGAATGCCACAGTTGTAGCCCATGTCCTGGATATACAGTATCTGTGCGTGAAGCAATCCAGCTGCAGTCCGCTCCTTGTGAATCTCCCTAAAAAATTCACTTTTTTTTTTTTTTTACCATATTCCATTTAACTTTCCATTAATGTGCTTGGATACAATTCAATTCAATTTTATTTTATTTGTAATTGTCACAAAGCAGCTTTACACAATTAAAATAATTATTTATGTTTATATGGAATGTGAATGTGTATGAATCAAAATGGTCAGATAGTCCCTGATGAGCAAGCCGAGGGCGACAGTGGCAAGGAAAAACTCCCTGAGTTGGTAATAGGAAGAAACCTTGAGAGGAACCAGACTCATTTGGGTGAAACAGAAAGCAGGAATTGATCTGCATTCATACCATATGTTAAGTGGCAGGCAGTTCAGTATAGCAGTTGTTTACAGATGTTCACTGATGTTAATATGGAGTCCAGGTAGTTATTGGAGGCTCAGGTAGACTTGTACGAAATTTCAGTCCTGAACTAACGAGTGACTGCAGCCAAGTCCGCAGAGACGCAGCTGTCAACATCAGTCGAGGTCAGAATCATCTTCATAGTAGAGTGAAACCGTCCCCAGACACCAGACACATTCCAAAGAGACACACGAGGCCCACCATGTGCAGGGTGTCAATGATCGTCATCTGGACAACTGTCAAGTGAGCAATCTTCCTCATGATTGTGTAGCCAACTGAACGTACTGAACTGAGAGACACTTTAAAGGCTCAGGAAACCTTTGCAGGTGTTTTCAGTTAATTCGCTGATTAGAGTGTGACACCGTGAGTCTTGAACTTTTTCACAATTTCTGAGATACTGATTTTTGGGATTCATTAGTTGTAAGCCATAATCATCTAAATAATAAAAAATAAAAATAAAATGAACACTTGAAATATATCAGTCTGTGTGTAATGAATCTATATAATACACAAGTCTCACTTTACTGAAATAAATAAACTTTTCGATGATATTCTAATTTATTGAGATGCACATATATATATATATATATATATATATATATATATATATATATATATATATATATACACACACACACACACAAATAGAAAATTCTTAATAGGAATAAGCCAAATACATATTTAATAAATAATTGTGACAATATCTCCTAAAATGTAATTTGTCAACCAGGTTAGTCTGGTGATCATGATGATTTACCCACCTTGCACCACCTTGACTGCTGGAATTAAACTACTGTACTATTAGCATTGTTGGTGCTAATGGTGAGTTCAAGTCTTTGCAAACTACTCCTGTTGAGTCACTGATGACGGCCTTCAGGCCCAAGTAACTTTGATTATTGGTATAAAGAAAAATGAATTAAAATGAAGGAAATTAATTAAATACAAATACAAAACTCATGGAGCCAGCTTTAGTATGCAAGTGCTACTCCTGGTTAAACAGTTTGTACACTATACAGTATTGTATTGTGTAGAATGTTTTTCTCTATATGTTGACATCTCCTTAATTACTGCTAAGTATGTAGTCTTGGGCATGTAGACTTGGTGATGCCTTGATCCCAGTTAGAACATGGGTCATGGGGGGCTGGAGCCTATCCCAGGAGTCTTAGGGCACAAGGCGGGGTACACCCTGGACAGAGTGCCAATCTATTGCAGGGCACACACACATACATGCACACTCATTCACACACTACTGTTCCACTAATTTGGGAACGCCAGTTAACCTAACCTACCTGTTTTTGGACTGGGGAGGAAACCGGAGTACCCGGAGGAAACCCACCAAGTACTGGGAGAACATGCAAACTCCATGCACACAGAGACAGGAATCGAACCTGGCTGGTAAAGATCAATTGGACAACTTCTGTTTCCAAGACATGTGATTCAAAGTTAAGCCACTCAGTAATCTAGGAACCAAAGTGGGGTGATTGGGAGACCATATCATCCAGACATCCAGCCAAAAATCAACAGTGTATAAAACATTCCATGGTTGACATTCCATGACTGGCTTTGCTCATTTGCTTGGACCCGGATGCATTTGTGAATAAACCTATTCAAGCCTGAATGTCTCTTCTCTGAGTGTGTGTTTCTTTGAATTTTCACAACAAGCTGGAGGTTCCACTAAGAGTACATACCATTTCCAGGCTATAGGTTCTAGCTTTGCTTGCTGAACCATGCCACTATTGCTACTATGGCCAGTGTAAGAAAGACTGTAAAGATGATGATTATGTTGATATTGACTTCCTCAAATTCACTCCCCACCAAGGATTCGTAAGTGCAGTTGGAAAAGAATTGTTCGTGGATGAGGATGATATAGTTTTCTACCACTGGGTGGGGCCAAAAGCAGCCTATCTTCACTGCGTTGTTCTCTGCGCAGGATGTAAAGTAGTCGTACTCACTGTAGTAGTAAAAAACACAAAAAAATTGGTCATATTTACAACTGATTAAAGATAGATAGATAGATAGATAGATAGATAGATAGATAGAGTAGACTTTATTGATCCCACGAGGGTTACACAAACAGCACTAAGTGGCGGGGGGACGGGGGGGATAAGTGCAACTTATATAAATTATTACAGTATTGCAGATGATGCTACATAGAAAAACAGAGTTGGGTCAGAAACCATGATGTACGGTGGGGTACAGCAGCTTTTTCTAACAAGCAGTCTCTAAGAGAACATGAATAGCCTGAAGGCTTTCTTCAATGCCATCAACTGGACCACCAGTGCTCCTTTAGAAACAGACTGACTCTTTCATATTCAGGTTTGCCTGAGGATCATCTGGAGGTGTTTTCACATTACTTTAACCAGTTGGGATTGTGCCCATCAGTTAGGCTTGTCAGCATACCAGCTTTAGTTTAAAAGACTATTGGACTGTATTTTGACTGTGTACAGTGCATACAGTACAGATGAAATGTTTTTAGACCCTTTGAAGTTTTCCATATTTTGTTATGTTTCACACTCATTTAAAAAAGGCCTTGGTCAGACAGATACCATAGATCCCAAGCAAAACCCTCTGGTCTGGTGAAATAACAATTTAACTATTTGAATACGAATTTGGATTTAAATTCCCCAAGCCATTTGTGGAGGAAAGGCACATCAACTGATTAAGACCATCTCTAAAGTCAAATATGATGGTGGTGGCAGCATCATGTTGTAGGGAAGTTTTTTGTCTTTTGTTTTCTGGGACTGATGCTGGTAGTCTGATTATAATAGAGGGGAAAAATGGATACAGACAAAATAAAGAGCTATGCGAAGTGAAACATTTTTTTCAGAGTACTCAAAATCTGTTCAAGCTTTACAGGATGGTTTACAGTACATTCCAACAAGACAATGACCCAAAGCATACTGCAAAGGAAAAATGAGAGTGGCTTCAAAACAGTTTCGTGAAAGTCTCTGTGGAAGCTATGCAAATTATGACCTATGTAAAGCATGTAAAGCAGTTCTGAGCTTGCATTTACAGGTTGCGATTTAGTCAGTGCATTTAATGGAATGGATAAAATAGGATTCTAAACCCAGATGAGTTCTTTGATGCTTTTGGCAAATTAGGCAATGATTGGGAGAATTCTGGAAACATTATGCCCATCATAGAAAAAAAAAGAAACTGTCCGTGCAATGTATAGAAAATAATGTGCATACTGTATGTTACTAATGCCAGGTTCAGTTAGTTATGGCTGAAATGTTGATCTGATTAGTTGTTACCGCCAAACCAGGACTGCCTGAAAAAACATGTTAAACTTTTTGGACAAGAAAGTTTAACATGTTTTTTCAGGCGATAATTAACCACGGTAAATTATTAAGCAGCTGTCTATCGTAGGTCTCTTTGACAGTACACCGATGCACCATCACCATTTGGTAACAGATAGAAATTTGTTAGGCAACAATCAAATTTTCAACTGGATGTCTGGTGACAATACTTCCACAAAGTGTGCTCAGAGCAGTGCACTGTGAATGTGTACAGGTACATGTTCTTGCAGGAAACAGCATGCCATGTACTGACTGGTGTTAGTGTCCACCAATGTGTCCTTTTGTGGTGGATATTCCACATCAATAAAAGTTACTAGGCCTCCTGAACAAAAAATACGATATAAAATACCAAACAAATATGAAATCAGTTTCTTTCTTAAAAATGAGGCCTCTGTTATTTTTGGCAACATGTTGCTAATTAACATTTTTTTATTAATTAAGAGGCAACTACTTTGAATAAACTTTCTTTGCCTCCAGAAAGTCACCACAAATTCAAAAATTAAGCCCCATACAGGACTTGTCCCATGGCCTAAGGGCCTTTATGAAAGTTAAAGAGGGTCTTTTGCTTCACTTGACGTTGCTACCCAAAAAAAGTAGAATTAACCATTACTTAAGGTTTATTACAGATGTTATACAAAGGGTGTTCAAGCCAAACAAGGACGTTTGATTGTGGAAAATAACAGAATGCAGTTATGAGAGTAAATTCCCTTTATTTTTCTGTACAATCCCCTCTTACACTAATGCACTTATTACAGCGCTTCACTACTGCTTGGGTACTATCCAATTATAAAGTTATCAGTATGCCAGAGCCATAAATGGACTGCCTGCTTCATGTCTGAGACACTGGCCTCCCAGGAACACTGTGTGTACAGCTCCCACAGAGAGATACGTCCTCTCCACAAGCTGGAAATAAGTTATCCATTGATTTTCAAAGATCAGGCCTTCCACTCACTGAATGTTTATGGAAACAACTGCAGTTGGCTCTGAGCCACCTCGGCTAGGATCAGAATTCCTGGATATACAGCCTTCTTTAATGTTTGCACTAATAAAATGTTTTACTGCAGCTAAGAGTCTCATCAAAATACTGTGTATGTCATATATAAATATCAATCAGTTTCTTTGCGTTCATTCACGAGAAATTTCATTATATGTCTTGGTTTGACTGGAAAACCCCTTATATTAATACTTTATAAACAAAAAGCAAAGTGCACACAGTACTGGACTTTTTCACTGAACAATAAATAAGACAAATAATTTTCCTAGTCACAAAGTAAAGCTTAAGGGCTACTTAGTTCATTCGGAAGGTTATCTGGAAGTCTTACTGTACACTGTTAACAGAAAAGTATGCAAAAATCTACATACAAATAAAGTGGTTACCTAATAAAATATGTTATGTTGCACTGATTTGTAAGGTTTAATTCAGCCATATCACTCTTGAAGTTTTCTCCACACTCCTCCATCTCCATGTGCAGAGCTGTCTTATTACACTCCAGAACTGCAGGACTGCTTATATTTTTCAACTCCATATTGTCCTTAGCTATAAAAAAAAAGAGATTTTTCAGAACTTTATCATCTGCGCACCATAAATGTCAAAAAAGTAATAACAAAAAAGCCTTTAATAATTTATTTGTCTGAAATAAATTGCTGTAGTTCACATGTATTATTATTGCTGCCTCCATTAGTACTAATATTATTTATTTATTTATTTTTAAATCCAAAAACCTTTTAGATTTTTCCCCCGCTGCCCTTATGTATGAGTATGGTTCATACTCACTTTATTATCTATGTTCAGAAATGATAATAAACCCTATTGTGTACAAAGATAATTAATATACATGCTGTAGTTTTTAAGTAGGAAACATGTCATTTATTACTATTATTATTATTATTATTTTATAATTTATTCTTATTAAATATAATTTATTTTAGTTAAGAATACAAGGGTAGAAGGGTTTTGTTCCTAAAAAAATATTTAAACAGCAGTTTTGCTGTTTACTAAGTATTTTCTCAAATTTTCTTTGCGTCCACTGATCTATATAAATCTCAACGCTGCAGAAAGTACATGTTATCTAAACATCACCATTACTACTTTCGAAATACTAACAATTTTAATGGCTTCAACCTGAACTACAACGCCACTACAGAAATACATATCAATCTATAAACCTAATGTTTCCTAGTGTGGAATCTGGTGCACAATATACCCCTGACTGGTAAACACAAAGAGCGTGATGCAAGAAAAACACTTGATCTTTAAAAGCATTTTGTCATATATAATAACCATAATCATTAAAGACAGCACATAACAAGAAAGCTATCCATAATGCTCTTACAAAATAATAGTAGATTTAAAA
The DNA here is from genome assembly GCA_013621035.1 of Clarias magur. Taxonomy (NCBI): domain Eukaryota; kingdom Metazoa; phylum Chordata; class Actinopteri; order Siluriformes; family Clariidae; genus Clarias; species Clarias magur. Next base: position 6,591 of record QNUK01000118.1, on the reverse strand, counting down.
ATAAAAATAAACATAAGTAAGATACAATCCCATATTTAGTCCCATCATTACGTCAGTTTAGCTCAGCTGGGTGTACTGGTCACATTGTATTGTGTACAGCTCAGAGCTCAGCTCTGTGTATATTGTATTGCATTGCACATTTTCACAAGTGCACTTTATGTTGTCTTTTTGTCCTTCTGTATAGTTCTTAGTTGATTTTGTAGTTGTTATTTTTTATTTGTATCTACATTAACATCTTGGTCCTGGAGGAACGTTGTTTTGTTTGACTGTCTACACTGAATTGTACATGGTTAAAAATGCCAATAAATGCCTCCGAGTGGCGCAGTGGTTAAAGCGCTCGCCCTATCATCCGGAGATTCGCTAGTTCGAATCCCGGGTGGTGCTGTAACCTCTCGCAGCCGGAGCTCTAGAGAGAGCTGATTGGCCGAGCTCTCTCAGAGGGGAGGGATGAGTGTGTTACGCCGCCCCCAACGGTGCGCGAGCGAACAGTTCGAAAAGATGCGGTCGACTGGCGTCACGTGGGTTGGAGGAAACACGTGATAGTCTTCGGCCCTCCCGGCTGAGCGGTAGTAGTAGTCTTAATGTGAGAGCCCCCTAGTGACGGGGAGGAATTGGACACGACTAAATTAGGGAGAAAATCGGGGAAAAATCCCCCAAAAAAGAAATGCCAATAAATGCCAGTAAAAGAACATAAGAAATTCTTAATCTGTAGGGTTTAATATAATGTATTATATTAGGGTTTAATATAATGTTGGCCCACCCTTTGCAGCCATAACACTTTCACCACTTCTAGAAAGGCTTTTCACAAGGTTTAGGTGTGTGTTTATGGGAATTTTTGACCATTCTTCTAGAAGCGCATTTGTGACGTCAGACACTTGGATGAGAAGGCAGTCTGCGCCCTAATTCACCTTAAAGGTGTTCTATCAGGTTGAGGTCAGGACTCAATCGGGTAAAAGCAACCCACACCAGGTCCAATATGACTGAGCAGCAGAGCACAAAGCAAGGAAGAACTTGATTGGGATGTTACTCAAGTTCGGGCGAGCGAATACTTTTGACAATATAATGACTTTATGAATTGAAAAATTACAATTATTATTTATTTTTTTATGGAACTACTGAATCACTGAAACCTACTGAAGCAATCATGTGCGACAAAAGCATTAAATAAGTGTGTGTGTGTGTGCGCGCGCGCGTTTAAGGCGCATGTGACATGAATTAAACAGGGGGAAATCCACACGAACATGCGAATGATGTATAAATTTGGAAGCATAGTTATAACTTATAACTTAGAAATTCTGGCGCTGGATGGCGATATAAACAAGGCGCGTGTTCTGTCATCAAACAGCGAGAAATGAAGTCAGTCCTGTGGTTAATTTAGATTGCAAACGGCAAAAACCTTCTTTTTTTTTCTTTCGTTTTTTTTTTAAACAAAAATATAGCAACAAAAATAGTTAATAGGCTTCTTTTGTGTAAAAGAAGCACTGGTTTGGATTTCACTCACCTGAAATTATAACTACAATAGATAAGAGCAGCTTTGCAGTATTGATGTCCATTTGGAAAAAAGCGCAAGTCGTTTATCCTCAATGTGACATAAGATACTACTACTACTAATAAGAATTAGAATAAGAATAATACTGAAAAAGGCAGAAGTTTAGAGAACGTGTAGAAAAGAAAAGAAACAGCTGGAAAACAACGTCTTGAGTAAGAGCTTCCGCCGCACTGAGGCTTTTCCTCCTCCTCCTCTTCTGTGGGAACTTCTGCAGATCAAACCATCCGCCTTCTAATTCTGCTCGCACGTATACAGGACATTACGGTAATGATCTTCGTTTCTCTTGGTTTCTTAAGTTTATCTTTGTTCAAAGTCATCTTTAGGGTTAGATGTTGTGGAAATTCCGCTATCCACGTTCCTCCTACTATAGAAATGATCAAATATTCGACAATGTATTAAACATGCATTAATCTAAATTTCTAACATGTGAGATACCAAAAAACCAAGACAGAGGTAATCCAACAAGTGGACAGGGATTGAAAGGTGTCAAAACCAAGACCTTCAAATAATAAAATAATGATGAATGATGATGGTGCAACAATACGGTATTGTATCAATCACACTGTGACACTGAACTGGAGGGATCAACTGTACATTTCCTGCGTTAAACTCCACACTGTAAACCTGAATCTGAAAAACTCAAAAAAAAAAATTTAGGTAATCAGTTACATCAATTTTGTTTTTTAAGTAATGATGTTTCTAATTTTAAGTAAACAGAACTTGTTGTACTCGTTCATATTAATTGTTCTTTACTTGCATTATTGAGTAGCCAACTATTTAAAAGCAATTATAATGTTTTTTAGTTGTTGCAAATGAACTAAATTGTTGTTGGTCTTTCGACTGCTCCCAGCAATGGGTCGCCACAGCAGGCAATACGGTCCACACACAATCTTGGCACAGGTGTTTACACCAGATGTTCTTCCTGATGCACCACCCCCCCACCCCATTCTATCTAGGCTTGGGACAGACACTTCATCCAGTTGTTAGGAATCAAACCCAGGCCTTCAGCATGGCAGGCAAAACACCTACCACTGAGCCACCAGTGCCTTATTGCCCTGATGACACAAAATCGCTAGTATGAAACATTTTAAGTTGGTGGAACTTTAAGGTGACAGTTACTGTTACATAAGTATTTACTGTTACTTAAAATATCAAATTTGTTCATCTAACTTGAAAAATGTCATTTCTACAAATCATAAATACCAAAAATTGTTAAATACTGATCAAGGTCTATTAATTTGAACTAATTGTAATTATTTAAATTGTACTCAAATTGTTTAATTACTTTGGGCATAAGGGCTTACAGTGCACAAGAAGTGATCTCACAACAGACACTTAACTGAAAGAAGTGTGTGAAAAGTGTTAAAAAACCCTTTTTGAAAATTTTGGATTGAAAATTTTGAAGACAGGTTGGCACACTCATGGTATTCTCTCATCAGATTCACAAGGTAGTCACCTGGAATTGTTTACACCTCACAGATGTGCCTTGTCAAGAGTTAATTTGAGAGATTTCTTCTCTTCTTAATATGCTTTAGACCATCAGTAGTCTTGGGCAGAGAAGGTGGGTACAGAGTCAATAGCCTTATTAATGCTACTACAATTACTGATCAATCCATATTACACAAGAAACACCCAGCTAGGATAGTCCATTATTAATTAAAAAAATTAAAAAGTCAGTCGTTCTGAAAAAATTATTATAAGGCACAGGATCAGAAACTGCTGATTTACTCAAATGTTCAAGAGGCAGATATTTCAAAATCCACTGTTTATAGAGAAAATTGCCTTCATGGAAACAGTGCAGCAAAGAAACCATTACTTCAGAAGAACAACAAGCAAAAGAGACTTGCTTGGGTCTAAAAACACAAGGAATGGACATTAGATCAGTGATCCAAATGTGAGATTTTTAGTTCTATTCCCCCGTAGACGTAGAGAGTGTGAATGGACAGTTCTTGAATATGTGGTTCCATGAAGCATGGAGGAGTGTATGGAGGTTGCATTGGTGGTGACACTATTGGTGACGTAGTCAAAACTGAAAGCACACCTTACCTTACTGCTACGTCATTTTGCAGTAACATGCCATTCCATTTGGTTTTCAATTAATGGGACTATCATTTGTTTTCCAAAAGGACAGTAATCTCAAAGAATACCTAGGTTATTTAAGAGCTATTAAGAAGGAGAATGATGGAATGCTGCAGGTCAGATGACCTGGCCTAGACAATCCCCTGATCTAAATCCAAGTTGAGATGGTTTGGGATGAGTAAGACTGGAGAATGAAGCAAAAGCCGCCAAAAAGTAGAACCGGTTGCCAATAACAATAAATGCAAGATATTGCATTGCATTGTTCTAGCAGAAAAATCATTAATGTAAAATTTATTCAAATCACTTCCCACTAAAAACAGTGGGAAGGCAGCTGATCCCTTGACAAATTGAACAAAAGAACTGGCCATGCTTCCTTCCTCACTGTAGAAGCATTGCCTGGGCTGTCAAAGGTTACTTCAAGTCAGACAGAAGTGGGTGGCAGGAACAGAGCTGCCTACCCTGAGTATTATCAAGCTGTACAAGTAATTGGCTGAGCATGAGATCTTTCCAGATTTAAAACATAGATTAGATCAGACCTATGTAAACATGTGACCCATGTCATTTTTTTGTGATTTGATGTAAACCATTCTATATATGATTTTATGTAGAAAACAGTTGATCACATAAAAATACTTTAGCTGCATTTTCACAGACTGGGTCACATATATTCTACTATGTTAAATAGGTATAAACAAATATTTAATGGCAAAACATTCATGTTTCATAGTATTTCTATGTTCTAGCATAGTATTTAAGATATGATTGTACATATTCCCTGAAGAACCTAATGTACACTCTGCACTTTGAAAATGTGTACAATGGACAATTAATGTGCACAATTACTGTCCAAGGACCTTAGTAATGTTTACATGTCACACATGATGTGACAAAAAATACAGACAAAATACAATACTATGTGTCAATAACATGAACTAATAACATCTCAGAACACATGTTGTTGGTTATCATAAATATTTTGAAGAAAACTGATTCTCAAAGCAAATATTCTCCATTTTGAACACACTGGGAAGCAGGGGCGTATCTACAAAATTATTCATGGGGTGGCAAGGGGGTGGCAGGAAAATTATGAGGGGTGGCAACACTGAAGCAGGCATTCTTGCATGGTTTTTGTGGATTCAAGGAACGCTATTCTTATACGGTGTATACACTAGGGTGCACATTTTTACATTATCCTATAAAAATTAAATAAAGGCTGATGTGTGATTGACTTGTACCCGATATCTGGATTGGAACGTCATTAATTAAAAAACTCTTTTATTTTTAGAACACTAGGACACTGGTGCTGGGGTGGCAAATGGGGTGGCAAATGTGGCAAGGCTCTTTCTTAGGGTGGCAATTGCCACCCCGTGCCACCCCAGTAGATCCGCTCCTGCTGGGAAGGCCCGGGTTCAATTCCCAGCCAGTGCCCAAACTCAATTTTATTTATATAGCGCTTTTAACAATTGACATTGTCGCAAAGCAGCTTTACACAATAAAAAGAAGTAAGTTTTTATGCAATGTGTATGAATCAAAATGATAAGATTGTCCCTGATGAGCAAGCCGAGGGCGACGGTGGCAAGGAAAAACTCCCTGAGATGGTAATAGGAAGAAACCTTGAGAGGAACCAGACTCAACAGGGAACCCATCCTCATCTGGGTGATAACGGATAGCAGAGAATGATCAGCATAATAATGTGTACTGGAAGTTCAGTGTAACAGGAGATTTAAATTAATTGTTTAAATTGTTAAAATTTAAATTAAAAGGAGTCCAGTTTGTTCCCGGAGGCTCAGGTAGACTGTAGGAGATTCCAGTCCTGAGCTATCGAACAACTGAAGTCACAGGTCCCCAGAGCATCAATCGATGATAGGACAGTCTTCATGGAAACCATCCCCAGCCACCAAGCGCATCCAGGCAGACCACACGGGGCATCCATGTGACGGGATCTCCAACCAGAAGCAGGACTCCAGGACGGGTTAGACGGCTCCAGAGGGCAGAGGGGTCTGGATCACTGGCAACTCAGGAGCGAACATGTATAGCTCGACACAGAGACAGAGAGAGGGAAAGAAGAGAGGGAGAGCAGAAAAGGAGAGAACAAATAGGGAGAGATATTAGCGGTTAAGTATGGTCACGATCAACATGTATAAGGTGAATGTATATGTAGTGCAAAGTGCAAGCGAGGGAACTCCGGCAGGACCTTACCTGTAGCACTTAACTAAAAGGGAAGTGGAGGAAACACAAACATGAGGGCTCCCTGAGATGTAAAGCAACCAATCACCTCACCGTCAGCAAACCTGGGTGAACAATGAGAGTGGGGAGGACAGCATCTAAACATACCAGTTCACCAGAATACTCTACGTCCATGAGTCCCCCAGATCTGCTTCTTTACCTAAGGTTAATCTATTTACAAAAATGCTTGGCTAAATAAATAAGTTTTTAGCCTAGACTTAAACACTGAGACTGTGTCTGAGTCCCGAACATTAACAGGAAGACTATTCCATAACTTTGGGGCTTTGTAAGAAAAAGCTCTGCCCCCTGCTGCCTTAGTTTAATAATGGTGGTACTGACAGGCAGCCATCCTTTGATGGTAAGTGGCGGTGTGCTGAACACTAACAGTTCATCAAAATACTGTGTGTGGCCTTGTGAGACCATTTAGTGCTTTAAATGTCAAAGTAGTATCTTAAAATCAATGCGAAATGTCACAGGGAGCCAATGCAGTGTAGATAAGATAGGGGTGATGTGCTCGTATCTTCTGGTTCTAGTGAGGACTCTCGCTGCTGCATTCTGTACTAACTGAAGCTTGTTTATACACCTAGTTGAACAACCAGACAGTAAGGCGTTACAATAGTCCAACCTAGAGGTGATAAAAGCATGAACTAGTTTTCTGCATCATTTAGTGACAATATGTTTCTTATCTTGGCAATATTTCTAAGGTGAAAGAAAGCTATCCTGATAATATTATCTAC
>QNUK01001179.1:0-100993 GCA_013621035.1 Clarias magur | reverse complement strand
TTTTATTGTACAAGTGACGTCTAACAAAATTCATCAAAAACTCTCCAGACAACCAGCCGGGGTCGGAAATATTCTAAAGCAAATTTGTGTGTGTGTGAGAGAGAGAGAGAGAGAGAGTGTGTGTGTGTGTGTGTGTGTGTGTGTGTGTGTGTGTGTGTGTGTGTGTGTGTGTACAGTGCCGGCCCATTCAACAGCTAATATAGTGTGTGGCCCAGGGCCCCGTGAACGGTATTAAAAGCATTTCTTTCTCACCACAACAGAAAGTGAACATAAACATATGGTTGTACTCGTGACACACGCACACATTAAACATTCATTCAAATTGCTGAAACCATAATAAAACAAAACAACAGTATAAATTACTCTATTACTAGGTGGTTGTCCTGCAACCTCAATAAACAAGCTACAGTTAGTCCAAAATGCAGCCGCCAGGGTTCTGACTAGATCCAGAAAATCTGATCATATAACCCCAATATTATCATCCTGCACTGGCTACCTGTTCAGTTTAGAATGAATTACAGAATAGCATTACTTACGTACAAGGCTCTAAACGGTTTAGCTCCCACACCTTAAGATCAGAAAACTCCGGACTACTGGTAGTTCCCAGAATATCAAAATCTACAAAATGGAGTAGATTCAACGTACAATGACCGTTGTTAAAAGCGCTGTAGAAATAAAATTGCATTGAATTGATTAAAAGCATAAAAGAATCGAAACACACACGGAAACACCACAGACTAATTTACATAACACGGCGTGTGATATACTGGGAGAACTGGAGTGCCATAATGATCATAGTATTCGTGCACATAGATTCCACTATATCTCTTCAAATTGCTCACATTTGATAGAAAGTCAAAAACATTCATTTTAGATCTGCCTTCAACATTTATTAATGTTTCATTGTTTATTAGGCAGCTGTGTGACAGAAAAGGTCAGAAAAGCTGCTGTCAGAAATAAAGTTCCTGATGTTTTAATATTTACAGTCATATGGATTTAACTGATTTGTGTATCGTCTCTCACAGCGTCGTCTGTCTAAGACGGCAACAAACAAACCCGTTTCGTCTCTCAGGAGGGCGGAGTGAGACACGGCTGCTGTTTAAATCCAACATTATTCAATATATATAAATGAATTGTCCTCTGTCCTAGAGCGGCGTGCGGCGCTCGGTCTCACTCTACACGACTCAGAGGTTAAACTCCTGATGTACACAGACGACCTGGTCCCGCTGTCCCCCGGCGCTCAGGGACTACAGGACAACCTGGACCTGCTGCAGCACCTCCTGTCAGACCTGGACAACACCAACACCGTCATCTTCCAGAAAGATCCAGCTCTCAGGGAACAAACACTCATTTAAACTAATGTAGGGACACATGAGACTGAACATTCTAGAAACTAAACCCACAGAGGACTGACAATGAGCACACACCCGCAGGTCCACAAACGGGACAAACATCCAGTCGAGACCCTGCAGGCAGAATTCTGCAAAATGATCTGAACAGAAACACCAGGAATAACAGAATGAGGCCGAGATCAGTTACTGATGAAAACACAAAAGAGACATTACGTTCTGGAGACGCCTAAAAGAGAGCGAGCCACGCCCACTCCATTATAAAGCTCTGCAGTACCAAGAGTCGAGCAAAGACACCATCATCAGTCCAACCACCCTCATCCCACTGGTCCTGAGTCACTGCAGCACAGCACGACACGACACACACTAACACACCACCGTCACACCACAACACAACAGTCACACACTAACACACACTAAGACGTCACCGTCACACACATTAACACATTGCCGTCACACACTAACACACACACACTAACACACCGCCGTCACACACTAACACACACTAACATAATAAAGACTCGTGACCAAAGTCACAAAATTAACAAAGACGATTAGAATAAACCAAATGAAACACTAAAAGTAACTATTTGAACTTTTGGGAAACACATTGTTGAGTGAGACACAGTGTTATCTGGCCCTAAACACACACTACAGACTATCTGAACACGGTGACCCAAAGCTAAGAGACACCCAGACGGAGTACAGACTCAGAGAGCAGCGTCTGGGTGTAGAGACGGGGGACACAGACAGACCTGAGACGCTCAATAACACAGAGACAGAGCTGCACTTCCTCACTGAACGTCCGAAATATCACCACATTCACACTGAACTCTTCACCAAACTCAATAAAATGATCCCCAATTTCAACCGAACCCCCCCCCGACCCCCCCACACACACAAACTGCATCACCTACTGGAAGCACAGGGACAGGGCACACTAACAGCAAAATACACACACACACACACAAACACAGACACACACACTGCCCCACCTATTGACCACACAACATTTCATATCACACACGCTCACACACACACTTTATCTTTAACTAAATACTATTTTCTGTATGTGAGGGAGAGAGAGAGAGATAGTGTGTATGTGTATGTGTGTGTGTGTGAGAGACACAGTTACAGTTTAAGTAGTGTTTTATCCTCTTGGGATGAGAATGTGCTCATAGGGTTAGTTAGGGTTACGCTGAGGACTTTGTCTGAAAATCTGTCCAATACAATACACATCATGTAGACACATTGTATGTGCAGACACACACAAACAGACACACACACACACACACACACACACACACACACACACACACACACACACACACACACACACTCTTGCACTAAATCAGAAGCATTAATAGATGTTTATCAGCAGAATTCCGTCTCTACACCACATGTACTCTAACTGCACATTTCCTCTCACACACATTTCCCTTATTTTTATGGAGTTAATCTAAAAATAATGAACGAATAAATAAAAATAATAAATGAATCAGACTGGATTTGGGGTAAATTCTTGCTTTAATCTCTACATGTTTGCATTGAGGTGTGTATTAAGTATTGAGTGATTTGATCATTTGCATGCAGTGAATTTCAGCTCCAAGTTGAACTAGAATACAATAAGTGTGATGTAGAACAGTCCACATATCACTCACCTCTTTGAGTGGAGCTCGTGATTCTTCTAGTGATGTATCTGTGGTTGATCTCCTCATAGACTGCCTCAGGCTGAGTCTTACGCCTCGTCTTAGAGACAACTGGGAGTGCAGAATAATAACAATAATAATAATAATAATAATAATAATAATAATAATACTTGGTGTTGTAGAGAGAATAAAGGGTGTGAATGTGTGGTACCTCTCCTGAGCACTCTGTTCTGGTAAAACAGTACCAGCAGAAGCCCTAAGGCCAGGAAGAGCAGCGTTCCCAACACAAAGAGAACCAGTGGAGGGGTGGGCGGAGCTACAGCTGATGGAGGATTTGGAGCGGCTCTTCCTGAAGTCACAAACACAGAAGAGGATCTTAATACAAGACTGTAATAAAAAAAAAAAAAATACATTTTGACCAGTAACAAATATCCATACCTGATGTGGTGGTGGTGTGTGCAGTAGTGGACACGGTGGATCTGTCTGTGTTTGTATAAAGGAAAAAATATGTACTGTATAAATAACAATAAATATATCAGGTTAGGGTCTGAGCCTTTAAGTTACGATATATGATTATAAATAAAAGTTATTGTGTCTTAACCCTGTGGGAAAAGTGAGTGGAGAGAGAAAGCTGAAAAGTTAGCACACCCCTCTGAGCTGCACAGGTGACTCCAGCAGGAGAGCAGTCAGTGTGATTCTTCAGGGAATGATGACAGTCCCACAGGTGAATCTCATCCCCTCGACACTTCACTCTGTTCAGCCAGATAGTCCCTTCACCAGGACCAAAGCTAACATTCCTATCAGCACTCAGCGCCGAGCCACAGCCCAGCTGTCTGCACACCACCTGAGCGTTCCTGATGTTCCACTGATGATCACAAACGAAGCTCCACATAGCGTTATGATACACCTCCAACCTCCCAGAGCAGCTTCCCTTTCCTCCACTCAGCCTGAGAGACCAGCGCTCTACATCACACACAGCACACATGAGGAAACACACCAACACTGAAGAACAGCAAGAACAGCTCCACTCACACACTGAACTACAACACTATGGTAAAAGAACCTCATATTACACTCAACATGGTCAAGTTTAACAGAAACAGGTATAACAGGTATCATTCATCACTGAATAAAATGATTTAAAGCAGGAAGATGAGCTTCGGGTTTTGTTTACTGATTTTTATCTCTGTTGCTCTGATTTTCATGAAATGTGATGAAGTGTAATGACCACAGGATGATTCACTAAAGTTCTCTGCAATAATTGTATAAACACAGGAGGAAATGTTTCTCGTCAGTAACAAATGCAGATGAAGATCATCACTAAAAGCTTTTCCTTATATTTCCTTACTTGAGCAGTGTTTCTGAGAGGGAACTGAAGAGCACTTTTCTTGTGTATGTAGAGACTTTTCATCATCTGCAGTAATAAAATACACACATTAATGAAATGTTCCACATGCAGGTTTATCTCTCAGATCAGACTTTTACCAGACTTTTTACTTTATATCTCAGTAACATTAGTTAAACACGATTCACACTGAAACACTGCAGTTTATAGCAATGTACAGAACCAGAGAAGTCTGACTCCACCCACCTGTGCAGGTAATATGAGCCACCTCATCACTATTATCACATCTGTTCTGTCCCCAGGGTGAAGATGGACACTGCCACAGATTAGAGTCGTGTTTCCTACACTTCAGATAATCCAGCCAGTTAGGAGCAGATTTGACTCTTGCTTTAGTGGTTGACAGACTGCCACGTCTTCCACAGTTCAGCTCTCGACACACCATGTTTACTGTCTCATCATCCATCTGATTGTGACACACATTACCCCAGGTCCCATTGTAGAACACTTCCAGATTCCCCTCACAGCCCTCTGTCAGTCGCAGCTCTTTAAACTCTGGGAAGAAAAGAAAAACTTATTAACTTTGTCTATATTTAACATGTGACAGGTTGAATCTCAGTCATCACACTGTACCTGAGCACACGACTCCTACGTCCTCCTGGTGTCCACATTCCCCCTCTTCACACAGCTGAGATCTGCAGTTCCACAGGGACGCCTCGTTCCCCTCACACTCCACCTCATTCAGCCATATGGACCCAGTTCCAGGACCAAACCAGGCTGGTATGTGGGTACTGAGGGCCACTCCACACTGCAGCTGTCTGCACACCACCTGTGCATCCTCAATATCCCACGAGTCATCACACACTGTCCCCCACGAGCCGCTGTGGAAAACCTCCAGCCTTCCTGCACAGTCTCCCCCAGAACCAACCAGCCTGATGGAGCTGGGGTCTGGGTTATATTTATTTTATGCGTAATAAATAATATAAAACTAATGTACTTTTTTAAATATAAAATGAGAACACTTAAAGATTATAAAAATTTATTCCTGTTGTTAATAGTTGCTCAGTGCAAGTATTCTGCTACTTACCTGAGCAGGTGACATACAGCTGTTCCCCGGAGCTGCAGTTGACAGGTTGTGCACTGCTGCAGTTCCCCAGATGAGCTTCACTCCCAGAGCAGCTGAAACCCGTTACACACATGTGTTTGTGTTCAGTGGTGGATGGAGAGGAGCGGTAGTTCAGCACAGAGCCACAGCCCAGCTGTCTGCAGAGCACAGACGCCTCAGACAGACTCCACGAGTCCAGGAGAACTCTCCTCCAGTCCTGCCTGAAATAAATCTCCCCCTCCCCCTGACACTCGCTCCCTCCAGACAACCGCACTCGACCCTCATGAAACGCCATGGATGATCCTGAAGCAGAAGAACATAATTTAAATATTCTAATGAACACTGAGTTTATTCACTAACGTGGTGTAGATGAGGTTAATATCTCACCACTACAGATGACTCCAGCATCGTGTTTATGAGAGCATGCAGCTCGACTCCATGATGAGATGCCACATTGTGATAGGTGTGTCTCATTCCCCTGACAATCAAACACATCAGCCCAGATGTGGCCACTCCCCTCCCCAAACCAGTCCACCTCCACCACAGCCACAGCACTCCCACAACCCAGCTGTGCACAGAGAACATCTGCAGCTCTCATATCCCAGCTTACAGCACAAACTGTGCGCCAGTCACTGAGGTACTGGAGCTCCACTCGACCAGAACAGGAGTCCGGTCCGTTCACCAGCCGCGCCTCTGTGTGACCTGAACAAACAGCCCAAAGCTTAGTGAAAGAGGAACATTGACAAAGACACCTTAAAGTTTGATTGACAGGTAAGTGGTCCTTAAATAGATGTTCTGTCATGATACTTAACCAGAACATATTAATCCCACATCGTTGTCATGGGAGCAGTGTGAGTGTTTGAGTGAAGATGATGTTGGACAAAAGGCAATCTCAGATTCAGTTCCTCTACACTGAAGCTCCTCTGTCCACACCTGACCCTCCCCTCGGCCAAAAGCAGCTGATCCCAGCACCTTCACAGGAATCCCACAGCCCAGCTCTCGACACACAACCTCTGCATCCTGCTGGTCAAAGTCAGCATCACACACTGTGGACCAGGAACCTCCATGATACACCTCCACTCTCCCAGAGCACCGGTGAGGACCAGCAGACAGTCTTGGCTTTTTCTCTGTGTGAAGTTGCAATGTTCTTTAAACAGATCTAAAGTGCACTTAAAATGAACGGAAAATATAAATATAAAATAACTTTTTGTCAAATCAAGAATGTAACAAATGGCATTTTGTTTTTCTAAGTACAGTCATTTTTTGCATAAGATCCATTTGAACACCTGACTGCCCAAGTATGTGCTCCTAAAAGTTATTTTATTTTCAAAATTCATTCATTCTATCATTCTCTACCTCTTGTGCTGTACAGGGTCACTGGGGGTTTTGAAGTATTATTTCATTACAATATCCCATATAGGTTTGTAAAGTATGTTTTTTTTTTTTTAATCAAACAAATCCAATAATATTTTATTTCAGAGAACATATCATGGACATTAAATGACACAATCCTGTACAGACGTTTACCTGAGCAGATGACTCCAGCATCAATAATATGATCACAGACGTGTTCCTGTTGTGAGCTACAGTTGCTCAGTGTTGACTCTGATCCTCTACAGTACAAATCATATATCCAGATTGGTCCTGATCCTGCTCCAAACTCAGCCCAGTACCGCAGATCTACAGGCTCCCCACAGTGCAGCTCTCTACACACCACTGCAGCATCTTTCATATCCCAGGCAGAAGCACACACTGTTCCCCACTGACCATCATGAAGAACCTCCACTCTCCCAGCACAGCGACTTCCACCATTCACCAACCTCACACTGTCTGAGAGAGAGAGAATAAAGTAAAGTGAGAAAAAATGATTAGGTTTGCTGAATCTCTATATAAAATAATGACCAATAAAAATATACTTAATTATCCAGACACAAAAGACACATAAAATTTATATTAGTTTGTTCCTTCTTTCGTTCTTTCTTTCCTGCTTTCTTCTATAATATTTGTGACGTGCTAAGAATCACTGACAGTAAATCCACTTTGATGTAATTTATGACTATGTTTATGATTGACAGCTCAAAACTCACATTATCATCATACCTGTCAGTATCACTGTCTTCTGATCAGCTGTAATGGTGTTGTCATAAATTGTTGGTTCCTTCTCTACTTTAAAACACAAAGAATTGTATTGGTGAATTCATAATGAACATCAAAGTTACAGAAATATTGTTGTGAGAGTCACAGTAATTGGACCCCGATTGTCACAGTGGTAATGTTTCTCCAAAAATCCCGGATGATGCTGTAGCCTCCCGCAACCAGGGGCCTGGAGAGAGGGGCCTGATTGGCTGAGCTCTCTCAGATGGGAGGGATGGGAGTCACTCTGCATTGTCACAACAATCGTAGATCTCAGGCAATCACAGGCATCTGTGAGCTCACGCAAGCAGAAGAAGTAGATAGTGATGTCCTCTGAGTGAATTAGGCTGCTTCCAACAGTGCATTAGTCAGCAATTCGAAAAGATAAGGTACCCTAATGATGGGTAGGAATTGGACATGTTTAAATTAGGGTGACAAATCTGGAAAATCCTGACTCACAACAATTACAGTCGGCTGGATTCTGAGTCAGTGACTTCAGTCTAAAAGGAATGCTTGTATGTATGCAGGGACAGTTCTTGTTATTGTGATTCAGGTTATACAGGTGCTCAAGTGGATTTTTTTGAGCTCCTTATTATTAAAACCACCTTTTTTTTCAAGTATATTATGCATTTGAGGTTGCCAGATTATTCTTGAGCAGATTTAATTCAGGCAGTCAGACCATTGCTTTTATGCACAAACATTTGACTTTACACAAGAACAGGCAAAGAAAATGCAACCTACAGAAGGTAATAGAAATGTTAGCTTTAAACGCCTAGTATACTGCCATAATATATACATGTTGTCATTGTGGTTAGTCCTGCAATAATATATGTGCAATAATACATGTGTAGCTGATAATTTAATAATATATTAAGAGATAATAAGGATACATTAAACAATGTTTTTGTTAATTTGATGTATTTCTCTGTAAAGCAGCATATTGGAATTTGCGCTTTTTCTCAATGATTTCAGAGGGGAGTTTATAATAATACTAATATAGTATGCCTATACTACCTAATATTAAACTCTGAGTAAAGTCCTGTGTTTTTAAATAGAGAGTATTTATTCTGATTTGTCACAGAAACTATTTATAAAGAACCTCACTGACCAGACTGTAATAATCAGAGTATTCTGTTGTTTCATTGAATGAGTGGAATGTGGATTTGTATCAAAAATCTTATCAATGTAATAAAAATCCGCATTCATCCGGAATTTCTATGTATGTATGTATTTCTATCCATATGAATAACACATTTATGAAATTGTGAAATACTACATAAAGTGCCTTTTTGTGACCTAGCACACAAAGTGGTGGCCAGTTTATGTGTGAAAATAATTTCTTGTGCTTCCAATCTGAGGCCTGGAATATGGCCGGAAAGTAAAACTTCAAAAAGTGATAACCTGATAATTCAGTACATTCAGGTCATCAGCTGACTTTCAGTTCAATTCAATTCAATTTTATTTGTATAGCACTTTTAATAATTGTCATTGTCACAAAGCAGCTTTACACAATCAATTACCATTTTACACAAAATGTAAATGTGTATGACTCAAAATGATTAGATATTAGTAGTAATTGCCGTATCATTTTGCTGAGCCTAGACCTGGCCAATTGAAGCAACCCCCGATCATAACACTGCCAGAGGGTTGTACAGTGGCCAGTGTGCATGATGGGTGCATTGCTTCATGCAGTTCCCTGACTCACTCTAGAATAGGATCAATTTGGACTCATTAGACTACGTGACACATCTTTGTGCTCCAAAGCAAACGGAAGCCTTTTTTTCTCATGAGACTCACTAACAACTTTTTCTTTCCTTATGGACAGATGTATACACACACTCACCATCCTGTGAGTTCTCTTCACATTGTGTGAAAATGCTCCCACTTTCACTGTTAAACATAGCTCTGATTTCTACTCTCCATTTTTACCATGCAAATTCACCAAGAATTTAAATGATCTCTAACATTGCTAATTTATGATTAATTTCTGCTTGCATTTCTCTCCCAAAGCTGATTATTCAGCATTATCCTTAAAGGTTAGAATGCACTGAATGGTTACAAAATTCAAGTAATTTCAAATAAATCTTATTGCTATGTTATTTTCTTCACCTGACACAGGTCCATCAATGTATTTATTTATTTTGGGCTGGGCGGTGTATGATGATTAAACGCTTACCTGAGCAGGTGACTCCAACATCATGTTCATGTTTACAGAAATCTTCCCACCGCCCCAGTGTGCTACAGTTCTTCAATGTTGACTCTGATCCACTACAATCCAAACCCTTCATCCAGATCGGTCCTGATCCATGTCCAAAATGAGCAAGGTAGCGCACATTAACAGGCTCCTCACAGCCCAGTTCTCTACACATTACTGCAGCATCATTCATGTCCCATCCAGCACTACACACTGTTCCCCACTGTCCCTCCTTAAGGACCTCCACTCTCCCAAAACACCGACTTCCATTCACCACTCTCACACTGCCTGAGAGAGAGAGAGAGAGAGAGAGAGAGAGAGAGAGAGAGAGAAGATGGCAAATGTATCACAATCTTAGGGAGAAATAATTAAACCAAAAACACACAAAAAAAAAAACTTTTTAAAACTGTATTACCAAAAGAATTATAAATAAATAAATAAATTACACAGTCCCATGGACACAGGCACAATTACAACTAATCAAGGAGTCTATGCACATCAATAGCTTCTAGAAGCATTCATGCAAAATAAACATCAGAAAGAATTGGTCATCAAAAATATAACATGTCTTAAACATTATTAATAACTTCATGAATAAATAATCACTATAAATTTTGAAGCAAAATAAATCAATCTGAGTAAAACCGAGCTGCTGTTCATCCCTGGTGACGCATCCCGAGGTCAAGACATTGTGATATCCCTGGACAATAATCAAATTACTCCTTCAGCCACCGCTCGCAATCTCGTGGTAACTGTGGACAATCATCTGTCCTTTTCCCCACACATCGCTAACCTTACTTGTTCTTGTAGATATCTTCTTCACAACATCAGAAGAATCCGGCCATTTCTTTCTTCACAGGCTACACAGGTGCTTGTTCAGTCATTAGTTATTTCCAGACTGGATTACTGCAATCTGCCTCTGTCCACCATACGTCCTCTGCAACTGATCCAGAATGCAGCAGCATGTCTCGTTTTAAACTTTCCCAAGGTCTCCCACACCACCCCAGTCCTCCGCTCCCTGCACTGGCTTCTTGTAGCTGTCCGCATTAAATTCAAAACCCTCATGCTTGCCTACAAAGTTAAAAATGGCCCTGCACCCACTTACCTGTCTGCTCTAGAGTCTCCAGACTCTTTTCTGTTCTGGCACCTAGGTGGTGGAATGAACTTGCTCTAGATGTCCATACAGCAGAGACTTTGATCTTTAAACGACGACTCAAGACGTATCTTCTTCTCCAATACTTGAACTAATACCCACCAACCCGACCTCGCCAAAAAAAAAAAAAACTCTTCCCAGTTGTGTTTGACTAATGCCACTTAGGTATTAACCTAGTAATCCAGTGTAAGTATCTTTCCAGTGATGTAAACTTTAAAGCACTTTTTGTTAGTAGTTCTGGATAAGAGCATCTGCCAAATGCCTACAGTTCTGGCCATTAAGAACACACGTTTCGAGAAAAAGGATCTTGCGCGTTTAATCCAGCAGTTTTTACAGTGTAACATAAAAAATATTCCATTTGTAAAATAGCATAGGTGAAATTATAGGTTCTGTATAGAGTGATTAAAAACAATACAACAAAGCTTATGGTAAATAAATTCTCAGACTCTTCCACTGCAGGTATTAAAAAACAGTAACAATGTCAATTTTAGAATCTATAGAAGCTCAGTGGTCTGGACAAAACCTCTCGCGGAGGAGCCTTTCCCTGAATTCACCATTTCCATGAGGGTGGGCATCTCGGTTAATTCATACAGATGTACAGTATCTATTTACAGTTATGGAATCTTATGGGGTTGTCACTGAACGATTTACCCTGACAAAGAGCAATATAAGAATAGTCTCAGCTGGCACACCTTAAATAGATGCCGAATTATTGTTTAGAGTCTAAATTTTTTTTTTCTAAACTTGTGCTACTGTTGTTTTCTTACAATATTTGGTAATTTTTTATATATATATATAAATGAGGTTTGGGCTCCGGGATGTTGAGGCTATTTCCTACTGTACGTAGTCTAATCAGAGCTCTACCGCCTGTTCGAGTGTAATTCATAAATTATGTGTATAATAATGAAATGAGATGCCCTAAATCGTGCTTTAAAATTAATCTACAATTCATTTCAAACCCGCAGCTCGCAGTTTCACTTTACAAAAGGCAGCGTTTTGATCAAAAGGTGATGAACGCATGCGATTTATCGATAAAGATGCAGACATACTGCATTGATGGATGGATGTTTTTGATAAATATTTAAAATGATAATTAAATAAATAGCTGTCCTTTTTTTGTGTTCATCTTTTTGGTTTATTATACACTTCTGCACCACTTCATATAATAAATAGTTTTAAATGATAGTAAAGGTACCATAGCAAGAGAGGAAAACTTCTCATTCAATTCATATTTGAATTTGTATTATGGCAAGAAAAAAGCAGCTAGGTTAAGAAAAACGAGCGGCCGTCATTACTTTAAGAAATGAAGGTCAGTCAGTCCGAAAAATTGGGAAAACTTTGAAAGTGTCCCCAAGTGCAGTCACAAAAACCATCAAGAGCTACAAAGAAACTGCCTGACATGCGGAACCGGCCCAGGAAAGGAAGACCGAGAGTCGCCTCTGCTGCGGAGGAGAAGTTCATCCGAGTCACCAGCCTCAGAAATCGGCGGTTAACAGCAGCTCAGATCAGAGAGCAGGTCGATGCCACACAGAGTTCTAGCAGCAGACACGTCTCTAGAACAACTGTTAAGAGGAGACTGTGTGAATCAGGCCTTCATGTAGAATATCTGCTAGGAAACCACTGCTAAGGACAGGCAACAAGCAGAAGAGACGCCTTTCCAAATTTCTCATTCACCGCTGAAGTAGTTAAACATGTTTATACTGTAGATACGTAGGTTATATTTTAAAAGTACAACAGTAAGTAAATTACAAACTGCATGTAATGTAAAATATGAATAAAACAGTACTAGACACACACATATGATATGGGAGTTTATACAATGAAAAAGCTATTTACACATAAGTGCTCAAATGTAAAGCAAACGCAATTATTCATTTATTGTGTATATTTAACTTCATTCACCCGTTTAAGTTACATGAAAAAATAATCTGTTCAAATTTAAAGATGCACACGCATGTGCAAAAAAGACAAAGTACAGCAAAGAATACGAAAGTGTATAATTTTTATTAAAAGTTAGTCTAAAACAATATTGTCTCCAATGCTGAAGCAAACATGATTTAGTTTTTGTCTTCTCGCTGAATACAGGGCGCTCCGAGGTGAACACATGCAGACCCCCAGTTACTGTAATCCCTCTTCTCACCTTTCATTCACAATAAATGTGAAGTTATCAAACCGGTTTCACTGATGGGGGAATTGGCAGAACTGAGGGGTTTAAAAAGAATGAACAAGACCGAGCAGACGTCTCTGTCTAAAATCTATTTCTCCATCACATTGTACTGGAGCTCAGAACGTCGTCTTTCCTTGTGTTAATCTGTAATATTGTGAAATAATAAGTGAAATGTATTTTGCGTATATGCTTAAATATTCCTTTTGATTTATGGACATGTGTAATATGTTTGATCTGCATTATTGCAAGACACAATTACTTTCTAGGTTTTGCGCCTTTTGATCAAAACGCTGCCTTTTTGTAAAGTGAAAGTACGAGCCGCGGGTTCACGCACGCCAATGAACGGCTTTATTTCAGTCATAAATCCACAATCACATTCCAGCTATTAATTCCAGCCGTAGTCAAATAATGGATGAAATAATTATTCAATGCTGGACAAAAAAAAACATGATTATTATTTTTATAAAAAGCCCGAAGCACTTCATGTTTATATTTGTTCATTTATGTCTTTTGATGGTGCTCAATGTTGACACATTTTTACGTTTTAACGAAGACATGTTGACATATTCACGAATCAGCACATTCACATAGTTAACACTAACAGGTACTTACCTACTATCAGAAAATTTAATTTCAAGACCATTTAAACTGAGGCACTGTCATGTCTTTCATTGTTTTGTCCCTGTTAAGACATTACAAAAACTATATAAGAAACTTGTTATTATGAATTTTAACGCACAATTTATGGCGTCTCTTTACATCATTATGAACATAATATGAAGCACATATACGCACATTCATCATAAAAGATCTATTGTAAAACAAAACAAAATTCATGTTTGCTTCAGCAGTGGAAACAATATTGTTTTAGGATAACTAATTATACACAATTCTTCGTTGTACTTGGTCTGGCTTTTAGATAAAGTCCCTCCATGCGCCATCTGGCGGAAATTCAGTGCGAAAAAGTAATCTGTAAATCTGAGAAAGTGAACACATTAGAAGTGAGAATAACATCCTTCCAGCACAGGCTCAGAACACATAATCTGTCCATTAAGACCTGACAGTATAATAAAACAAGTCTGCATTTGGATGTTCACCTTCAAGTCTACACCAATTCTACCCCTAACATCCTGTTAGAGAACGAACACACGCACACACACACACGCACACGCACACGCACACACACACACACACACACTTGGTGCCAAAGCCATGGTGGTGTTCTTGACAAAGAAAAACCTCATCAGTGCACTGATTAAAAGTGGGATACGAGTGAGAGGTGTGTGGTCCAAGTTACCCCTTTATTTGCCCCTGCAACATGAGTGGTAATCTCAAACGTGTCTCTGTTCATTAAAGATGAGGTGATAATGAAGAAGCTGGCCTGCTTCAGCTGGCCCCATGAGAGCAATCCCGCTTGGGTGCAAAAGCTCCAATATCCTTCAGTAGACAGATTTTAATGATGTTAAATAATCACGAATATACACTTAATGTTAATTTTAAGTGCAAGGAAGTCATCAGTGATTATACCATCTTTGCCACTACAGAGTGGCTAGGGTGTTTTGCATGCAGGGATGTTGGGCACAAAAAGATCCGGACCTCCAAAGCAGTGACACACCCGAGTCGGAGATCAAAAAGGTCAGTGATGAACAAAACAACAACACAGAAACAGACACTGCACCTGGTGCTAATATGAACATCGGCTACATTGTAAACAGCGCAAGTATTAAACCCGACACTGTACAGGAGAAAAGGCGAAAATCAACAGTGTGCCTAATGTCTTCATCGAAGAGGTACAGATAAAACACTTTCTACTGCTGATCAAAGGAGACAAGAGACATGTTTCCTGGACAAAGTCATAGTCAAAAACCTGGCGCAACAGAAAGTCCACCCTCATTAAAGGGGGAATTACAGACCATAAAAATAAATAGCAGCTGAAAGAAGATAATGAACAAGCCCTAAACTGTGAACAGGGCTGTGAACTTTAATAGGGACTGATGAATTAAAACCAAACAAAAGAGTTGCTGGTGCGGGGTGGAGTGGGGAGCCTGGTGGGATTTTCTTTTAAGGGGAAAAAACATAAATATGTAAATACCAGATCTGATAAAAGGAAAAAAAATAGAACGAGTTTTTTTTCTGTTCAATACCGTTTTTATGAGAAAGTCAAGTTTCTCTCTCACATACACAAAAACTCACTTTTCTACTCACAACATTTTTTTAAATGTAAACATTAATCAGACCAGATTTTATGATTTTATACTTGATGCTATAAAGTGTATGTAGTAACAAACACCAGAGAAGGATGCATGTGTACAGGAACATTTACTTATAAATCTACATTTATTGATAAAAATGGTGTTTACTTTTAAAGTGAGAAGTGTGTGATGTGTTAGTGTGAATAATGAGTGTGTACTTACCAGCTGCTGTGAGTGTGAGTGTGGATGAGAGAAGAATAAAAGTCAGACAGATTTCCATCTCCCTCCTCACTGTACACGATGTGTTCACCTCCACTCACCCAGAGAGACAGAGAGAAGTGTGTCCCCTCACTCAGCCCCCTACAGAGAGAGAGAGAGAGAGAGAGAGAGAGAGACCAATCACACTCAACATTACCTTATTAGAAAGTTGAGAGGAAATCATTGCAAAGCCTCAAAGACAAATCAGACAAGGCATCTTTTATTTTTCCCATATATATCAAAATAACGTCAACACTGATGAGCAGAGCTCCGCCTCCTGTATTTGAGGGGTGTGACTGATGAACAGAGCTCCGCCTCCTGTATTTGAGGGGTGTGACTGATGAACAGAGCTCCGCCTCCTGTATTTGAGGGGTGTGACTGATGAACAGAGCTCCGCCTCCCAGCTTTACTGACTGATAAGCCACTGCAGCACATTGCTACTACATCAGCTACAGTATATATATATATGGTTCTTCTCTCTCATGTGCTGTGAGTCTGTGGGTAATCGTCTCCCATGCTCAGCCTCGTGCCTCACTCGTATAATCAGCATCTGTGCACACATGTACTGTACTGTGACCACGTGTGTGTGCGTGCGTAAAGCAAAAGCAAGTGTCATGAGTATGGAAGCAGATGAGTCTCAATAACAATTAACATGCGTGAAACCCCATTCATGTGCAGGAAAAAAATATAAATTCACAAAAAAAAAAAAAAAAAAAACTCATGTGCACAAAATAAATATAATATAATATACATTTCATATATACAAAACACAATTCACAGATGTACAACTATGTAAAAAACCTTTGAAGTTTAAAATTCATGAGTGTATCATGGGCAAACCGTTTTTCCTGTAAGAATCACCCTAGATTTGTGTGTGTGTGTTTTCGAGACGTTGCTGGCAGCAATGTGGGTCACTCGTACTCGCACCTTTTGCGCAATCAGATTTAATTATAATTGAAATGAAGCTTTACCTACTCAAACGGCGAACCAAGAACAGGATACACGTCCAAGTTATTACTTTATTTCATAATGTTTCATTAATGAACTTCGCCAAAAATAACACAGCTGACCACTTTATCATCTGTATAAACACTTCACCCTCATTACACGTTTGTCCATCAAGAGGGTCACAGTTACAGTTTTTAATTTGGAGAATAGATTTTACAGGGTATTCTGATATCTGAATGCCACATTTGCTTTTATTTCATTAACAGCTCAAATGTCTGTGTAACATAAAGCTGGATTAAAGCTTCACGATTTCAGCATTTCTTTTTAAAATGGCGATTTCAATTCAAGCAGTCATACGATCTAATTCCTACATAATGTCAAATATGATCACATTCAAATTTAGTGCCGTCACTGAGCCAGAGTGCAGTTGTCATTTATACATATTATTAAAAAGCTTCACAAATCAGCTTCAGTCACCATTATTTCTTACAATACAATTTCCTTACAATAATTCAAATTATCAGAGGTACTGGGATAAAAGTTTGTATTTCAGATATAACGACTGTCTACAATACAAGTGAAAATAGAGTTTTTGAAAATTTTAAACATTTTGAAAGTGAATTTAGCTTCACATAAAAGGTTGTATCAGTTATATCAGGTGGTTGCTAAAAATGTACTTCATATATTTATACATTCATTCAAGAGAATAGTTAAAAATATTGATTTATCCAGTAATGCAATAAGTAAAGCTCTGAGTATTGTGGGAGAATTGTGATTATTGTAAAGAATCGAAAATCATGCTCTCAATTTATCCATTCATGCAGCTTAGAGTGAATTATCAATAATTATAAAAGACTGTCTCAACAGGTGACAAGAGTTAATTGATCAAATAAACACCAGCTATACATGGCAGCTGGCAAAACTTGTCAGAGTACAGCATTTTATTTTAGTCTCTTTTTTTATATACATTTATATTTGTCTGATCCAAGTGTGGCGGAGCGCTGAGAAATTGTTCGATTTAAATATCCGATTACGCCACCCTGGGTAAGGCCCAGGGACCTTAACTAATGAACTCTCATTGTAGGCCACACAGGTCAGTTCACAAGGAACAAGGCAGGAGACATGGAGATCAGAAAATCTGAATTTTATTACAAAGTGTATTCCAAAAAAAATTACTTTTACATAAAAAGGCAATAAGTGATCATTGGGAGCTACAATGCACATAGGACACTTTAGGTACTGGAACCGAGGCCCAACAGCAGGGCATAAGAGCACAATCGGCCCACACAGCAAAGCACCCTCCACTTCAACCAGTGACACACAAAAACACCGACACCAGGACTTCACCCCTGCCTCAGGCACTCGGCTCCTGTACCAACAGAAATCAAATACTGCATTTAAACATAAGACCATAAACACAACTAGGGAAAAGACAACAAATTTGGACCAACACACAAACACACCATTATCCCAGCGTGCACTCATTCACAACTCCAAATCACACACACACACACACACACACACACACACACACACATTAGAAAACAGAAATACACAAAGAAAAACAAAGCTTTGATGCAACACTTAGCATCAAAGCTAAACAAGAAACAACAAAAGACAAAAAAATGAAATGAAAAGTAACAAAACTAAGACAAACATTAAAACACAACTTTAAGATAAAACTTGAAAGCCAAACAACTGCAAGCAAAACAGCAGCATCTTGCAGTAGTTCCCCCGTAGCACAGTCACAGGGAAGCTAAGTGCATGTAGCAATGCCGCCAATTTATCTGCAAATAACAATTCCTTTTAACATAAAATAAGCAACCCACAACGAATGCCCACTAAAACGAGGCAACTTCTAGACAGAATTTAACATGCCCTACGAGTCAGTGGGGCAGACAAACCATGAACTGGAAGCTTAAACCTCTTTACATCTAGCTGGGAGACAAGGAATGGAGTGGTAGCGCCAGGTGGACACCAGTATCAGTCAGGCTGAATCAGTCTTGCTTGACGCACAGACTGCACAGGAACAACCTCAGCCAAGTGCCAGTCACGAGGCTCCTTCAATAGGCCGTCCTATGAAAAATACACTAATGTAAGCTTCCATATGTAACTTTCAATTCAGCCAACAGAAACCCACATACCTGGTTGACGACCAACCATGAAGCCAGACACAAAAGAAAAGGGGCGGGACGCATGACCCAACCTACCTTACTTGCCACTTTATATAGGCCTCCCTTGCCCAATGATAGGACAACCACTGAGCAGTCAGCCAATCGAATGCCAGTAAGAAGAGTTTCACTCATCCTGCCACACAAGTATGAGGTTGCTTAGATTTGAAAGGGCTGTCTTTACATCTAGAATATGTATCATTTCATGCATTTTTATGTATTTATTGTTTTGGGCTGTAAAACGAATAATTTGAGTTTTCATTATTTCTTATGGCAAAATTAAATTTGGAGTATTTTGGAATACGAGCCCACTTCCGGAACAAATTATGCTCGTAATCCAAGTTTCCACTGTATATATGTGGCATTTTAATTCAAATCCAACATTTTAATGGTTAGTGATCAGTGCATGGGCGTCAACTCGCACATTCTGTAATATTCCATTGTCATTCATATTGCCGCTGTTTTAGAGCCCTTTACTAAAGCATTCGCTAGTTATCAAGTTGATATACAGGTCAATCTGCATTTGAAACTATTCCGTAAATTCGTGAATTACACGAATGTCTGATTTAATTTGCTGGGGAAATAAAACTTAGCAGAGACGTCCGCACTGTCTTGTTAATTCATCTAAAACCCCCTACAGTATTTGCCAACAGCGCACCCAGTTTGATAAATTCACACCTATCGTGAATGAAAGGTGAGAAGAGATTCAGCAGAATCTTCTGACACCGTGTTTGCTCTGAAGGATTATATTCGACAAGAATATAGAGAATAAGAATTGTATTTCTAATAAGATAATTAATTATGAAATTATATAAAATAAGGTCTTTATCTAAAAGCCAGACCAAATTTCTCATTCACCGCTGAAGTAGTTTATACTGTTACTACATGTTTATACTGTAGATACGTAGGTTATATTTCAAAAGTACAATTGTAAGTAAATTACAAACTGCATGTAATGTAAAATATGAATATAACAGTATTAGACACACATATATGATATGGGAGTGTATATATATATATATATATATATATATATATACAGGGTGGGCCATTTATATGGATACACCTTAATAAAATGGGAATGGTTGCGGCGAGTGCTACGCTGTGGGCTCTTGCTGAATGAAGCTAGGACAGCCACTGATGTTTGTTCATTAGTGACAGTTTTCATGCGTCCACATTTTGGCAAATCCAACACTGAACCAGTTTCAAGAAACTTAGCAAGCAGTTTGCTAACTGTAGCATGGGAGATGGGTGGTCTCGTAGGGTGTCTTGCATTGAAATCTGCTGCAATGACCCGGTTACTGCGTTCACCAGATATCAACACAATTTCGATCTGCTCATCACGTGTTAACCTCTTCGACATGTCAATGGCTGTGAACAAAGAGAAACTTGTAAATAACTCATGAAAGAATAAAGTTACGTTAAAACCAAGCACACCATTGTTTGTCTTGTGAAATTCCCAGTAAGTTTGAAAAAACAAAAGTTGGATCCAAGATGGCCGACTTTAAAATGGCCACCATGGTCACCACCCATCTTGAAAAGTTTTCCCCCTCACATATACTAATGTGCCACAAACAGGACGTTAATATCACCAACCATTCCCATTTTATTAAGGTGTATCCATAGAAATGGCCCACTCTGTATATCAGGGGTGGCCAAGTTCGGTCCTAGGGCATTTTCACACTGCGGTCCCGGATCCGTTTCCGAGTACACTTGGCCCCGGGACCAGTTGATTTTTGTCTGTGAGAATGTCATCGCGCTCGGGAACGAATCCCTGGACCGATTGCAGAGGTGGTCTCGGGAACGATTCACACCTTCCCGAGAACGGAAGGCGGGACATAAGTACGCGCTCGTGCTCAAAAGAGGAAGTGACATAATTACAGTTCGACTCTGTACACAAACACACGTGGCTACTGAAGAATCTCTGTGAAGTAATGCTGAAGTATAGCATTTGCTAGAAATTTAGACAGACGAAAATATCCGGAGATAATCGGACACTACACATAAAAACTCTGATATTTATGGAAGTATACGTAAGTATTTAGACGCGCGCGCGTACAGCAGCACTGAGCGATGCCGCGCGGAGTTAAACACACTGCGGCTCGTGCAGCACACAGCGCGCGCTGCCATACTGAAGTGAGGAAAAGATAAACAATAGGATAAAAACCATCCAGTGTGACCGAGTCGGAACCCCTCTGACCCACAACAACATCTACCTCCATCATGGGAACCGGACAGCGTGGAGCCTGGTCCAGCAGAAAGCCTGCGCGTGAGCGGTGAGTTCATATTAAACACTATTAACTCCTGTTATTAACACTGTTACAGAGAGTCTCATATCATCAGCACATCTCCAGGTGACTGTCTGTGGATCTCGTGGTGACATTTAAATGCATATAATAAGATCTACAGGATGATCCTTTCACATTAGCTCACAGTAAAGTTCACTTGGAATGTTCCTCATGTCTGCTCACTTTAAGGCCTCAGATCATCTCACTGTTCAGAAGAGCAGAATGTGATGAACTCCAGTGTTGTGCTTATGTAGCTATTAGACTTACAGCTACTTTACTCTTTACTCATATTTTATGTAGAACCTTCATGTATATTCTCCAACACATCTCAGAGACACTTATAAACACTGAGATGCTGATGAGCCACATAAGCTCCACACACACTTTCAGGTCATCTGTGATTGCTGTGACAAAATGTAAACGTTGGAAAAATTTAATTTGTACAAGCTGTTGTGGTGGAAACTTTGCGCTAATTTCTTGCCTTTATACTTTCTTGCAGACAGACACTGGAGGAAACACAGACTGAGACCTCTGACAGCAGCACAAGACCAGCTAACAACAGAAGAAAGAGACGAAACCTGACGTGCAGAGCAGGAGACTCATAATGCTGCATGAAATCTCAGATTTAGACGGAGAAGCGCCGACTACAGATACAGAGGAAGGAACAGCAAGAGATCGAATAGGACGTTGATGCAGACGACGGACCAACTGTTGTCTTCATTTCATTAACACACACCCTCTTGCTATGCAAGTACAAGTAAATATAAAATATGCTACATTTTAATGTTTAGATTTTTTGTCCTATTTGACAGCTACTTTTGTTACAAAATTTACTTTTATTATATTTTTATTTAATAATGTTTAATAAAACCTTTTGCACTCTATCCAGTAGTTTGTCTCTATTCCAAATCCCCCACACTCATCTGGGATTTTACAGTATACATTTATTTTTACATTTACAAAAATACAATATAAACACGGAGCATTAACAGGTGTCTCACAGTTCATGACCCGAGTAGCGTTTCTTCTTCTTTCTTAGTTTTTTTCCCGCGAAAAACAAACCAACTGCCCCTAGAGAGCCGCAATCCTGCAGAGTTCAGCTCCAGCCCTGAAAAAAAAACTCTCCTGCCAGTAGTCTCAGGGCGTTTTCACACTGGTAACGATCTGTTCCGTTCTGTACCCGAGCACGGTTTCTCCCCTCCCCAATCCCCCGCAGGTCTGCGTTCACACTGTAATAGCGATTGTGATCCCGGGGACACTTGCGTATTTACACAACCGGAAACAGTAGGTGGCGGTAGAGAGGCAGTTGGTTTGTTTTTCGCGGGAAAAAAACTAAGAAAGAAGAAGAAACGCTACTCGGGTCATGAACTGTGAGACACCTGTTAATGCTCCGTGTGGATGTTTTTATTTTTTATGACAAAAACAACGGCACTGTAAATAACGTGCCTACTGACACATCTGTCGCGCGACTCAGAGGGTGAAATGAGCGCGCGCTGCACGGACACAGCACAAGGCACTGAGGAATGACTTTACATCTCTACTCTGTAAGGTGAGGAATCAGGTGTGTCCACATTCTCTTCTGATTCCCAGTCAAATAGAAATAAAGTGATCATTAAACATTACCTTCTTTAGTCATAGCACATTTAAAAATTTTACCTTTTATCATAAAAATAGTGTTTATGTACACTGTAAATTAATCACAGATGTAAACAATGAATAAATGCTACAAATAAATATAATGCTTGCTAGAATAAAGTTCAACGAAGAGCATAGATACATATAATAAATGATAAATATCTAAATCATGCATTTTTCTGTTCTCCTCAGGATCATCTGGGTTTAGAGAGGGCTGGTGTGTGATGGCAGGATGTCCTTGTGACCAGGAGAGACCAGGAATGGACACTAAATACTCCTATTAAGAAGACAACAGTCCTACAAGAGAGATGCTTGTGCTCTTTTTCTCTTACCTTGTCATGTGTAGATTCTCAAACTTAGCTGAGGTGCTGAAACTTAATTTAAAACCTCTCCATGCATCAATGTTTAGTGTTTAACATGTTTTGTGTGCCGTGTGTTTATATTGTATTTTTGTAAATGTAAAAATAAATGTATACTGTAAAATCCAAGATGAGTGTGGGGGATTTGGAATAGAGACAAAGTACTGGATAGAGTGCAAAATGTTTTATTAAACATTATTAAATAAAAATATAATAAAAGTAAATTTTGTAACAAAAGTAGCTGTCAAATAGGTCAAAAAAATCTAAACATTAAAATGTAGCATATTTTATATTTACTTGTACTTGCATAGCAAGACGGTGTGTGTTAATGAAATGAAGACAACAGTTGGTCCGTCGTCTGCATCAACGTCCTATTCGATCTCTTGCTGTTCCTTCCTCTGTATCTGTAGTCGGCGCTTCTCCATCTAAATCTGAGATTTCATGCAGCATTATGAGTCTCCTGCTCTGCACGTCAGGTTTCGTCTCTTTCTTCTGTTGTTAGCTGGTCTTGTGCTGCTGTCAGAGGTCTCAGTCTGTGTTTCCTCCAGTGTCTGTCTGCAAGAAAGTATAAAGGCAAGAAATTAGCGGAAAGTTTCCACCATAACAGCTTGTACAAATTTAATTTTTCCAACATTTACATTTTGTCACAGCGATCACAGATGACCTGAACGTGTGTGTGGAGCTTATGTGGCTCATCAGCATCTCAGTGTTTATAAGTGTCTCTGAGATGTGTTGGAGAATATACATGAAGGTTCTACATAAAATATGAGTAAAGAGTAAAGTAGCTGTAACTCTAATAGCTACATAAGCACAACACATGAGTTCATCACATTCTGCTCTTCTGAACAGTGAAATGATCTGAGGCCTTAAAGTGAGCAGACATGAGGAGCATTAAAAGTGAACTTTACTGTGAGCTAATGGGAAAGGATCATCCTGTAGATCTTATTATATGCATTTAAATGTCACCACGAGATCCACAGACAGTCACCTGGAGATGTGCTGATGATATGAGACTCTCTGTAACAGTGTTAATAACAGGAGTTAATAGTGTTTAATATGAACTCACCGCTCACGCGCAGGCTCTCTGCTGGACCAGGCTCCACGCGGTCCGGTTCCCATGATGAAGGTAGATGTTGTTGTGGGTCAGAGGGGTTCCGACTCGATCACACCGGATGGTTTTTATCCTATTGTTTATCTTTTCCTCACTTCAGTATGGCAGCGCGCGCTGTGTGCTGCACGAGCCGCAGTGTGTTTAACTCCGCGCGGCATCGCTCAGTGCTGCTGTACGCGCGCGCGTCTAAATACTTACGTATACTTCCATAAATATCAGAGTTTTTATGTGTAGTGTCCGATTATCTTCGGATATTTTCGTCTGTCTAAATTTCTAGCAAATGCTACACTTCGGCATTACTTCACAGAGATTCTTCAGTAGCCACGTTTGTTTGTGTACAGAGTCGAACTGTAATTATGTCACTTCCTCTTTTGAGCACGAGCGTGTACTTATGTCCCGCCTTCCATTCTCGGGAAGGTGTGAATCGTTCCTGAAACCACCTCTGCAATCGGTCCAGGGATTCGTTCCCGAGCGCGGAAAGATTCGGAACGATTACATTCTCACAGACAAAAACCAACTGGTCCCGGGGCCAAGTGTACTCGGAAACGGATCCGGGACCCCAGTGAGAAAACGGCCTTAGTAGTCCTCAAGACCTTGATTAGTTTGTTCAGCTGTGTTTGATTAGGGTTGGAGTTGAACTCTGCAGGATTGCGGCTCTCTAGGACCGAACTTGGCCACCCCTGTTGTATATATACACACACTCACACATACAGTACAGACCAAAAGTTTGGACACCCCTTCTCATTCAGCGAGTTTTCTTTCTTGTGTTCTTCAGCCCAAACGTGTCTCTTCTGCTTGTTGCCTGTCCTTAGCAGTGGTTTCCTAGCAGATCTTCTAGCATGA
Organism: Clarias magur; assembly: GCA_013621035.1. Classification (NCBI taxonomy): domain Eukaryota; kingdom Metazoa; phylum Chordata; class Actinopteri; order Siluriformes; family Clariidae; genus Clarias; species Clarias magur. The sequence continues at coordinate 76,096 of QNUK01001179.1, read as the reverse complement.
AGGCCTGATGCACGCAGTCTCCTCTTAACAGTTGTTCTAGAGATGTGTCTGCTGCTAGAACTCTGTGTGGCATTGACCTGCTCTCTGATCTGAGCTGCTGTTAACCTGCGATTTCTGAGGCTGGTGACTCGGATGAACTTATCCTCCACATCAGAGGCGACTCTCGGTCTTCCTTTCCTGGGGCGGTCCGCATGTCTGCCAGTTTCTTTGTAGCGCTTGATGGTTTTTGTGACTGCACTTGGGGGCACAAAGTTTTCCACTCGTTTTCTTTATTTAGCTGCTTTTTTCTTGCCATAATATATATTCAAACTCTTTGAATGAGAAGGTGTGTCCAAACTTTTGGTCTGTACTGTACATCCACATACATACATACATACATACATACATACATACACACACGCACGCAATGTATTGTATATTTACAAAGTTGTTTGTAGCAAGAATAATTTTTGTCTTGGTCAGGAAGACCACCACCGCTTCATTCACCAGGGAGACAGGGTAGATGTTCTCACCCCCAACCTGCTCTCCCACCGCTAGTATCACCTCTTTCACCTGTACATCGTCAGTCAGAACACACCTGAAGTCTCCACCGGCCTCAGAGGCCACGGTGCCCCGCTCACTCTCTCTCACTCTAAACCTTTAACTTTTTTTTTGTAATCAGTATTTAAAAAGTAGGGAAAAAAGGGCAGTCTTTCAGAATTGGCAAAACGCCAAACAGCCTTCCACTTGCTCTCCTTACACCTAGCACATGCAACCAGAGAGAGAGAGAGAGAGAGAGAGAGAGAGCGATGCAGCCACCAATAACAATATTAGAAAGACAACAGGAAATCACACATGCTCAATAACAAACCAGACAGAGAATTTTTCACCTTCTTCATATATATAAAAAAACACAAAACACAAGCACTGATAAACAGAGCTCCGCCTCTCATCTTTGAGGTGCGTGACTTACGAGTTAGCATAACACTGATCACCAATTATACACCAGTAAGCTGGTGATGAAATCATGGGCACCCAAGGCTCCATGGCTGCTGGGTTTAAAGGCTAGACTGTCCAGTCCGAGACCACAGAAAAGCTTGCGTCACAAAACATTAATAGTGGATAATAAATAAACAGAGCTCCGCCTCCTGTCTCTGAGGGGTGTGACTGATGAACAGAGCTCCGCCTCCTGTCTCTGAGGTGTGTGACTGATGAGAGTCGACCACATCACACACTGATTTCAGAGAGAGGAAGCACTCGACTGTCATACAGCATTAATGCCTGACACCTGCACAGAGCAGACACACACACACACACACACACTGCAACTACATCAGCTAAATATACATTTGATCTACACTATTATAACATTATTTATTGATATAACAGCTCCTGAAGATTTTTTCCTCACCAGAAAAATCACTTTTCAACTGATGCATTCGATACTTTAAAATTTTAATGATATCTTCTCAAAGTGAGGACAGTCAACTCCACAAACATCAAATGGCCACCGTGAAAAAACTATAAACATGAAAATAAATAATATTACAATCACATAATATTAAAATTACAGCTTGTGAAGTGAATGCGCCATGTTCAATTAGTCATATAACGTATTTCAAAACTTTTCTCAAAACAAATTTTACCATACATTACAAAAGGATCATCACTCACCATCTATACCGCTTAATCCTGCACACTACGGGCAATTTGGGAACACCAATCAGCCTAGCCTACATGTCTTTGGGCTGTGAGAGGAAACCGGAGTACCCCGAGGAAACCCACCAAGCACGGGGAGAACACGCAAACTGCACACAGAGACGGGAATCGAGCCTGGCCGGGGATCAAACCCGGACCCTGGTGGTGCACCGTGCCGGCTATTACAAAAGGCTGATAATCAAAATATAATCAAACATACCGTGTGCCTTCCAATCAGGATTCAGGAGACATTAAGAGATATATATTTAAACAACACTTTTCTTCGTCTTGCACTCTCAACACGCAACCTCATGTCTTTTCTACGTACACACAACTAATAAAAACTGCATGACTGGTCAGTGTAGCGCTACTCATTTTCTCCTGTAGGTGGCACAATTTCTGTATTATTATATACATCAAATGAACAATTACAGTTGAATAAAGTATAAAGGTGAATATTATACACCATTTTAAAACTTTTTTTTTTAAACAAAAAAGGTATTTCAAAATGTGACCAAAAAATATTCAGAACAAAATACACTTTATCTGTGACAGCTACAATTGATTTAAAACATTTCTAAACTATGCTATCCCTAACTTTATTATACTCATTACATAGATTTGACTATATACATTGCTGGAAAAATGGATTTGCCCCTTTCTGATTTTTATATATTTTTTTGCATATTTTCCTCACTTAAATGATTGATATAATCAAAATAAATAATTATTAATATTACCAAGTAAATAGAAAATGCAATTTTTAAGTACTGATTTGATTTAAGAGAAAACAACTACACATTATCATAACTATATTGTATTTAACCTACTGATCTTTCTGTAATTTTTATCTTTCCTGAGTTATACTGAGGAAATTATGTCATATGATTTGGGAGTGGGGGCATCTCTGTGGTGTTTATAGATGATATCCACATTAATGGAATGCTTCTTGTCCAATCAATCAATCAACCAATCAATACATAGTTCGGCCAGAACTAACTGTTCTACAAAACGTCCACAACATTGCTTCCAAGTTCAGCTGGAAGTTCAATTTAACAAGCGATGTGTTTAGGTTAATATGGAGTTCAGTTGGTTATTGGAGGCTCAGGTAAAAAAAAAAAGACTATAGGAAATTCCAGTCCAGTCCAATTCCAGTATGTGCAACTGCAATCACAAGTCATCAGGGAACAGCTGTCTGCATCAGTCGAGACCAAGACCGTCTTCATGGTAAAGTGGAACCGTCCCCCTCCAGCCAAGTGCATCCCAGACCATACAGGGCCTCCCTCCATGCGTTGAGATCTACAGGCAGAAACGGGGCACAAGGATGAGTCATACAGGTCCAGAGGGTAGAGGGGATCTGGATCACTGGCAGCTCAGGTAGGCCAGGTGTAGCTTGACAGAGAAAAACAGGGAGATGGAAAGAGAGAGACCCTTATGCAACAAAAATATATTTCTCAATAAATTATGTGACAATATATTTTATGTGTATTCATATATTGTGAATAGTACATAGTAATATATGTTATGATCTATTCTATAATATACTATATATATCATAAATATATGAAATAGGATATATGAAAATATATTAAAATATTACAATTATTGCCGTTTTCATATATTGAATAAATACATTGTTATACTGTTTAATATATTGTTATATATATTGAATTATGTCCCACATTAAATGAGATTATATATTGGAAAATGTATTGTAAATATATATGTAAAATTATATGAGCTAATATAACTCATTGTAAAAGATAATATAGTCAGATTTATATGGGACCATATGTCTTAAATATTTTGGAAAATATACTGATTTATATTAAATCATATCATATTCATATTACAGTATATATTGTATACATGGTAAACATTAAATAAAATAATAATGTATTGAATAATACATCAATATAGTTTCTTCATTAACTGAACAAGGTTTATTTTTTAAAACATGATATAGTAACATGGAAACAACTATAAATGAACAAAACCACCTTAAAAATAAATATTTCTAAAAGGACAACTGTTCTTCAGGAAGTCTAAACTCATGTCACTAAAACTTGGTTTACTTTGCAAATGACAGGTAACAAGATCAAACAATGAGCTGAATTGATCTTATTAGTAAACAGTCTCATAAACAATACTTCTGCCACAAGTATTATACAGTTAACATCTGGAAAGGAGACGTTTGTATTAGAATCTAATGAGTCACATTTGAAATCTGAAACACTGAACACCGTCACACTTCAGTTTCCTGCAAACTGTGGGATCCATACAAATGTGTGTGCAGACCTTCTCAGGTCTTAAAGTAGCAATACAGTCTAAATGAAGACAGGACACTAAATATCCATGACCAGCGGTACCATGCTTCACTCCATAATGATGGAAGTTCCTTTTGATGATTTAACAAATGTGCAGAGCTCACACTGCCATCCCATAAACTGGCACCTAAAAAGGAACAATAGGTTACAAGTAAGTACAAGTGTGACTGTTACTGTAAAGCCTGGCAGACTGGTAAAATAGTACTTCTGTTCAAATACATACTTTTTGGACTAATAAAATCATACTGATCTACGAGTGGTGTTCAAGTCAAAGCAGGACTTGTGATGAAAATTCAGTCCAGTTTTGTTTCAGTGAAACAAAGACGCAAAAACCGATTTGATTTTACAGAGTCCATTACAGTCATTCCGGTGAATATTCCAGTGGAACGGTTTTACGAAAAACGGACTGCTATGATCACCAAAGGCATTTTGTTCTTGCAAAACAATGCACAACTTCATATATAGAGAAAAAATATATAGTTATAAAGTGTGTTCTGTTATTCTACATAATCAAAGGTCCCTCTTTGACTTGAACGTCCCTTGTACTTCTCTGTGTCCCTTGTTTAAAAATGCTACACAACTTTATTTACACATTACAATCAACTAGTTTTTTATTTTATTATTTTTTTTACTTTAGTTAATGGAAAACACAGTATATTCTAGATAAAGTGAAATATTTAAAGCATTTTAATTTCTACCTTTGATTCAATGGTTGCATGTTTAATACTTCAGTAACATTAACATGGTTGACATTTACCTCCTGTTTTATCTCCATTCAACTTCTTTACTGGTGTTGGGGCTGTGAAAAAGATATTGAAAATATATAACATGTTTCACACAAAAAATATAACAATTGAAAATCAGATGCATTTAAGTTTTTTCGACCAGTTTCCTAGAGCAGCGCGCTCAGTGTTTAATCATGTTAAATCCTCACACAGAGTATCGGATAAAACACTGCCAGAGCCCGGACACTGCACCTCATCTCTGCTGTTTCAACTCGCTCTGGTCGGCGTTTCCTCCCTAAAGTGTCGGAGTGAAACACGCAGACTTGCGGGTCAGTGTGTGTGAGGTGGACCGTTACAAACGCGTTCATTATCTGAACACACTAGTTTTATATCTTCGCCTCAGTGGCGGTTGGCTGCACAAAAAAAAAAAACGCACTTGGCGAGAGAAATTCAAATATTGCGGCAAACCGCGGCCGCCTGCAGCGAGAAACCCGGATGAAAGCACGACATGCGCGCGCGCTGCTCGGTGTTAAACGAATAAATCTCTCTTTTACAGCAGATTTTAATGATGTGTATTAACCGCGCTGTAGCTGAGCAGTTTGGTGTTTGGAACAAACAAGCTAAATGCTAAAGTGAACACCGGGACTGGCCTGTTGCTAGGTAGCTATCGTTAGCTCTGGAGCGGCTGTGACAGGATTCAGAACAGTAACTTACACACTATAAAGTTGTGTATGAACGCAGACAGAGTCATTATTTCACTAACATGTTACTCACCAGGAATTGTACGGAATGTTCCAGATGCTTCTTGTCCGTTCCCACAGCAGTGTGTCCTCGCTTCTTGTCTCTGATGTTACACCAGACTTCCCATGAGCACTTGCGCAGGGCAATTTACTCAATTATTTAAGTTTTTGTTGTTAAACATAAAGAATATTGAGTTGGACTGAGTGATGATTGTAGTTCCTGAAACTAATCAGTATAATTACTCTATTGCTAAATATTTTGATTGAAATGTATCAAAAATATTAAGTGCATGTAAAAAATATAATTCAGTTAGTCGAACACCAATTTCTATTAGTGAAATTAACTTAAAGACAAAATAATGGTTGTTTTTTTTTAAGACAAATATGATTTGGAGCTTGGACCTTAATCATCTCATAAAAAATACTTTGTTTCAATAAACATACATGCGGTAATGTAATACAGTTTTGTTTGCACAGCAATGTATTTTAAAATATATGAATCAATATATAGCAATAGGTTATCCATCCATATATTGCAAATATACGGAGAAGTTTCTCATATATTGAAATATATTTCCTAATGTATTGCAATATAAATTCTAGTATATTGCAATATATGTTTGTTTCGTAAGGGGAGTAGCAGAGAGAGAAGAGAAATATAAGTTAGGTATGGTCACAGTGACATAATGTACAGATGTGGCCATTAAGAATGTAATTCATCTCACACTGTGCCGCAGAATGCCACAAGCAACATTTAAGAATTTAAATACAAGTGTTGTGCTTCACTGAATATCCGCCAGATGGCACAGGACTTTATCTAAAAGCCAGACCAAGTACAACGAAGAATCATGTACAGTTAGTTAGCCTAAAACAATATTGTTTCAATGCTGAAAAGCAAACATGTATTTTATTTTGTTTTACAATAGATCTTTCAAAGAATGTGTGTGTATGTGCTTCATAGTATTTTCATAATGATGAAAAGAGATGCCCTAAATCATGCTTTAAAATTCATAATAACAAGTTTCTCATATAGTTTTTGTAATGACTTAACAGGGACAAAACAATGAAAGACTTGGTTTAAATGGTCTTTCTTGGTTAAAAGAGATCGTGTGAAAAACCTGAGCGGGCGATTTATTGACAGTTTGTGATTAGTGGAAACTATGAATGAGTAAACCGGATTGTCTTAACTGAGGTGATGATGATGGAGCTGGTGGAGGTTTGGAGCGGAGCAGATGACACAGAGAACACTGAGGAATCACAGACCAGGAGACGAGACAAACTCAGAGCAGCGTTAGCAGGTACATGGCGGAGTCTGTTGTCCATAGATGAAGTCAGACACTAAGTGAGAGGATGTGTGGTGTATTTATGGAGCCTGGTGTTTCCGTGACCTTATTAGGCTACCTGATAGTGTTAACTATGCGAACGTCTTGATTCGCGAATATGCCAACATTTCTTCGTTAAAACGTAAAAATGTGTCGACATTGACCACCATGAGAAGACATGAATGAACAAAAAAAAATCTATAGTTATAAGTAAATATTCTTTAATGCACATGAAGTGCTTCGGGCTTGTTATAGTAATAATAATCATGCTTTTTTGCTGTTTGTGTCCAGCATTGAATAATTATTTCATCCATTATTTGACCACATCTGGAATTAATAGCTGGAATGTGATTGTGAATTTATGACAAATAAAGCTGCTCATCGGCGTGCGTGAACCCGCTGCTCGTACGTTCACTTTACAAATGGTAGTGTTTTGATCAAAAGTCTAATAAACACGCATGATTTATCAATAAAAATGCAGACATATTCCCCCAGAAAGTCATCGCGTCTCGGAATAATGCAGATCAAACATAATACACCTGTCCATAAATAAAAAGGAATATTTAAGTTTATACGCAAACTTTCCTGCTTCCACCACCAATCCTCACCACCTTCTATACAGAAACTATTGAGAGCATCCTGAGTAGCGAAGACCAGAACGCAAGACCCCAGCGGATAGAGGAGGACAGCTGAGAAGATCATCGGGTTCTCTCTCCCCTCTATCGAAGACATATACACAACACGCTCCATCCGCAAAGCCACCAGCATTGTGGCTGACTGGGCACACACCTCACTCTCACTCTTCACCCTCCTGCCATCTGGAAAAAGATACAGAAGCATTCGGGCCTCACATCCAGACTGTGTAACAGTTTTTACCCACAAGCCATCCGTCTCCTCAACACAAAGGGACTGGACTGATAAACACACACACACACACACACACACACACAAATCATTCAGACTAAATAACTTCAGGACTGAACTGATAAACACACACACATGCACAATCACACTGATCTACAACCATCTCACAATTGTTCATACCTTCCTTCCTGAACTGCTCTTTGCAGTATTTGACCAATAATTATTTTACTTGCTATTTGCATGCACTATTTTAACATAATGGCTGCTACTTCAGGAATGTCAAATGTTTACTGTTTTTCTTCCCACTACCTCAACTCAACTTTGCACCTCATCACTAAAAAAAAAAAGTATTGCAAGGTGTTGTAGCTCTTTGTTTGTGTCATGTCGTGGCACGAGGAGCCGGACACAGATGCAGGTTTTGTTTAACAATGCTTTATTTTTTTACTTTTCTTTAGTTAGCAATAAACAAAATAATAGTCCAAAACAAAATGATAATGGTGACTCCCTAGGCTGGGTCTGCAGGTGGGCAAACAAAAGAAATCACAAAAAAAAAATAGAAGGAGTAACTGAAGACGGCTGACAAACTCTAAGCCTTAACCTTGTCCTTGGTGACGGACTGTCCATGCAAACATGGCCCGAGCCTGCAGACACTGATCAGTCCTGGGGGAAAAACAAAGTTTCACACATGACACAGACAGTGCACAACAGAGATCGGACGAGGTGCTACGGGTTCGACTGGAATAAATAGCGAGATACACTGCAGAAACACAGGTGCACTTAATTTAGTGTTAAACTGAAAACTGTACACACGTAGACACACTAGGTGGGGACAAAGCGTCGGCTCAGTAATCCGGCGAACTAGATCTTATCCCCCAGGACCGCGGTGGCACTGGTATTACAGTTTGTATTACAGTTTTTGTATAGAAAGAGATAGTTTTAAAGTAACTTAAAAATATAAAATGTAAATCTGTCATATCTGAGCTAGTCAGCTAATTAAATCTCTTAGTTAGCTGGCTGGTTTCAGTTAAGTTCAATTCAGTTTTATTTGTGTGTTTTATAGTGCTTTACACAATCAAAAGAATTATTTAAGTTAGTATGAAATGTGAATGTGTATGAATCAAAATGGTCAGACAGTCCCTGATGAGCAAGCCGAGCGCGACAGTGAAAGTGCGTTGTTAATTTGTGTTGTGTTGTTAATTTATGTTGTTGTATGTATGTAGCACCTTGGTCCTGGAGGAACGTTGTTTCGTTTCACTGTATACTGAACTGTATATGGTTGGAATGACATGATGATAAAAGCCTACTTGACTTGACTTAAATATTACAGAAGAGAAAAGAAGACGTGCTGAGCTTCAGTTCATTGTGATGCAGACAAAAGATCTATGAAGGAAACAAATTTTATTTTACAAAATCTGAATATATTCAGTAAATTTATGAATTACACGCAAAATATCAATTGCACCTATGAAGTCTGATTTAATTGGTATCATTAAACATATTATTTCTACTTCTTTTATGTTTTGCTGGTGAAATATGAGACAGAGACGTCTGCTCGGTCTTGTTAATTCGTTTTAAACCCCTCAATTCTGCCAATTCCCCCATCAGTGAAACCGGTTTGATAACTTCATACCCATCATGAATGAAAGGTGAGAAGAGGGATTACAGTCACTGGGGGTCTGCGGGTGTTCACCTCGGAGCGCGCTGTCGCGGTGTATTCAGCGAGTAGACTATATATTTATTTGTTGTATTTCTGGCGTAGTATGTCTGCTGTTTTATCGATAAATCTGCTCATATCTGCGTTGATCAGCTTTTGTTCAACGGCACTTACTTTCACTTTGCAAAAGGCAGTGTTTATTGTTTACTGTATATTTAAAGCGCATTCACACACATTCATCATGAAAGATGTATTGTAAAACAAAGTAAAATTTATGTTTGCTTCAGCATTGGAAACAATATTGTTTTAGCTTAACTTTATTAATAATTATACACTTTTGTATTCTTTGTTGTACTTCGTCTTTTTGCACATTATCTTATCATCTCTAAATTTGAACAGAAAATAATAGTGGGTGTCTGTCGCAGGATCAGATCAGCACAGGAAAACACAGATGACAGCAGACAAGGTTATATGGAATGCAGTGCTCTTTTTCTGTTTATTTCTTTTGCTTTCAGTTTCACTATGCACGCTCATGTGGACAGACAGGCACACCGAGGATATCGGCATTAGTAAAAACGTCGGTTGCATCCTACTCACCAAATGCTCCGACCGCAACAAAACATAACATAGATTTTAAAATAAATAAAAATGTTTAATGATAGCAATTAAATCAGACTTCATAGTTGGATTTGATACTTTCTGATTTGGATACTTTTCTTTTCATTTCCTGTATAGACAGTTGTATTATGCTTTCTCTGGAGAATAAACAAACCTGGTAGATGGTCTTGACAGTCTTTGGCAGTGGAGGACTGGCCATCTGGAGCACCATGAAACATTCATTGAAGTGCAATTCTTATACACACACAAAAAAAAAACTACACAGCAAAAATATGTTATAGTATATTATGACATGAATAAGTCGGCTCACATCGGAGCGCGCCGTCGTGTTGGAAAAGCCAGTGTTTATCTAGGGAGTAGCCTATATATTTGTGCTTGTTTAATTTCTGGGGGAGTATGTCTGCTTTTTTATCGATGAATCTGCTCATATCTGCACGTGCGTTTATAAGCATTTTGATCAAAAAGCGCGCACTTGCATCTCACTTTCACTTTGCAAGTTCAAATTCCTCAGTGTTTATTGTTTAGTGTATATTTAAAGCGCATATACACAATAAAACAAACTTATCATACTAAGGCTAGCTGATCATACAGTTTTGTATTCTTTGTTGTGCTTCGTCTTTTTGCACACACGCGGGTGTGTTACAATAATAATAATAATAATAATAATAATAATAATAATAATAACTTCACAGCACTACTACTACTACTAAAATATTAATAATAATAATAATACTGAATGGAGAAAGTGCAGTCAAAGAACAATCATCATTGAAGGAGAGAAGAAAATTAAGAATAAATACATATCAGTTTTTACAGTTTGAGCTCGACACGTTTATGAGCTCTGTTGCTTGCTGTCAACAGGCACCTAAGAAAGATTAACACATTTTCAGCTTGAATACACACACAATACCTCAGATTGAAACACGACTGCCCCCTACAGGTAATGAACATCATTTTCACAGTTTCCTGTATGCTGCCGCGGCAGCTTGCGAGATCCCTTTTCTTGAAACGTGCATTCTTAATGGCCAGATCTGTAGCATGACTAAGGAAGTAAATAAAAGTAGAGCATGCTTTTCACTATAGGAAGACAAAGACTGAAGGCAGAACATATGGAAGCAGATTAGCAGTATGTTATACTAACTGTATATCGACAAATAGAAGTTTTTAGATATTCCAGTAATTTTATAATAAAATAATTTATTTAAAATTAAGATAGCTAGCATGAGACTGATGTTTGATGAACTTGAGCTAGAGTTGTTACCCGCCTCTAATAACATGAGACAGATTCCTCATCTTACAGAACATTTTACCAGAGACGAGATTTCTCTCGCCTTTCTGTAGGTTTTGTTTGGGTTGTTACATGTTTTAATGCAATTTAGGTAAAATATGTGTGTGTTGTGTGTGTGTGTGTGATGGGGGTTGCAGACGGTGTGCAGATGGGGTGGAAACAGGGCGTGTAAAAAACACATGACTGTCTAGGAAAAACATGACCGCGTGGTGGAGAATCTGAAGTGAATCTGAATCATCAGGGTGAAAGGGTCTTTGAACGGCGTGTGGACTGGCAGGGTGACATTTTGACTCTATGTCCAGCCAGATCCAGCAGGTTTTGAAGAATGAAGGATGTCGAATTAAACATCGTTTGTTGTATGTGCTTTTAATTTCATATATACTGTATATACCAGGTAACAGTAATCATATTTTTGCACTTAAATTTGACCTCAAATACACACGTGGACAAAATTGTTGGTACCCTTCGGTCAATGAAAGAAAAACTCACAATGGTCACATAAATAACTTTAATCTGACAAAAGTAATAATTTTAAAAAATGATATGAATGTTAACGAATGAAAGTCAGACATTGCTTTTCAACCATGCTTCAACAGAATTATTTAAAAAAATAAACTCATGGAACAGGCCTGGACAAAAATGATGGTACCCCTAGAAAATACTGAAAATAATGTGACCAGTCTACAGTAATTATTAAGTGGTCCGTTGTTTGATTTTCTTAATACCAGATTAGTATAATTGTTGAAAGTTGGGTACTATGTAACTGTGAGGGTTCACTTAACTTATAACTTAACATAATTTAATTATTTATTAAAAATATAACTCTCTCACTGTAACTTTGCACTAGAATACTGCAAGAATATTTCATAAGCTCAGACAGTTGGACACGAACTGTTTGTAATATATTTCTGTTGCCTATAGTATGCTTTTTTTTTTTGTAACTATATTATATGGCATTGATGAAGGGGAGTTGCACATGGAATCTGTTTGTACTGCCCTGTACAATTACAATCAAGGAACTCCATTCAGTTCAATTCCCACTCCACAGGGAATGTGGGGGTTTATTGAGGCCCAAGCTGCCTTAATATCTCATTCTGGATCCTTATGTGTTTTCACAGGATAGTGAGGTTGAAAGTTTGAGGTTTGCAAGGCATTGAGTTTCACTTATAACTGCTCACAGAGAAAGAGCGGCGTCCAGCGTCCTTGGCATGTCCCCAACTGCAAGGTATAAGATCTATACATCTGTTATTATGACTAGCACAAATTAAGCTTAACAATTATGTTGTTAATACTTAATATTGGTGGTGACCAATCAGCAGAGAAATTGGAGGCGTCAGAATGAAAGTCATCAGATGCCAAGGCCTTCAATTCACACAGAAATGACCAGCTTCAGCAGTGCATTATACATGAGTTTCAGTTAATATACAGTAAAATTATGTAAATGCATCCACATGCAACACATGATGAAGTAAACAAATACCATAAATATATAAGAATAAATTATGACTTCTGGACAAATATATGAATAAAGAAATGTGACTGTTTTGAAGAGAGCTTTTATAAAATCTTTGGTGCTGACAGATATCTGATGTCTTGAAAGTTCTATATCCTAAAATTAGAAGAGTGACCGGTGTCTGGCTACTTTATAGGTCCTCAGTACAATAATACAATTACTGTTTGTTTAGTTATTGTTTAGGTCAGGGGTGGCCAAGTTCGGCCCTAGAGAGCCGCAATCCTGCAGAGTTCAGCTCCAACCCTAATCAAACACAGCTGAACAAGCTAATCAAGGTCTTGAGGACTACTAAGGCTAAGACTACTACTAAGGCTACTGGCAGGAGAGTTTTTTTTTCAGGGCTGGAGCTGAACTCTAGGACCGAACTTGGCCACCCCTGGTTTAGGTAAATAACCATGTGGAAGATACAGTGTTTACTGGGACATTTTGATTAATTTTGTTTCATTTTATGAGACATTTGTAGAGAACAGATTTTTTTTGATGATGATGTAAAATGTTAGCTTAATTAATTGATAATTTAAAGTATTTGTTAGTATTAGTATTTAGATATTGGGTACATAAGCGGTAGTATATTTCAATATGGCATGGAATTAATAGAGGGTTCCCACTTAACCCAGAAGAATTTATACCTGCTTTCCAGTTGTGGAAATTGTATGTCCTATCTGATATAAAATACTGTGGTTTAGATGTTTCCTTTTGGTGAAAGCAAAAATTTATAGATTTATTTATTCATTTTTAGCCACTGATCAGCGGCCTGATCCTATCTACATGAAATGTTTCCATTTGATCTTTTAGAAATACATGCTGCTTCCTGTGGGGATCTGTTAAGGTATGTTATCATATTGTGGCGGGACACATGTCATTTCATATCATCACTTCGCATATTAATAATAAGTAAAAGTACATTTTACTTACATTTATTTTAAGAAGTGACATGTTGAATCAAAATCTTTTGCTCACCTGTCCTGCAGGGGGCACAAACTTAAAAAAAATAAATTAACCATCATCACCTTGCACTGTGTTTGTGTGTGTGTGTGATATGTAATGTGTTCCTGTGGTTGTAAACTGAACACAACTGTTGTGCAGCATTTCCCAGCAGACAGTAGATGTGACAGAATGTTCTTACAGACGAAAAGTCCACTCTTAGTTTGGCGTGTGGAGTAATCACAGGGCTTTTAGATGTGTTGTGTTGTTTTCAATATTGTTGTTGCACGGCCATGTTCAGGCTTTAAAATAAACAGTTTCACACTTTGTTACACGCTGGTAACTTTATTGTGTTGTGCAGTAAAATAAACCCACCGTCCCCATGTGAGGACATCAGATAAAATATATATATTTCCTGTTCATGTCTGACTAATCCCAAACACCTAATAAAAATAAAAACATGTCAAGTTAAAGCTCGGATCTCACATATTGTCAAGTTGAAGCTGAGCTCGAGCTGGTTAAGAAGTCACTCTGTGTGTCCTGAATCACACAAACAGCTAACATTACTGTCCGAGCGCTTTTAAATCACATCTACAACTCGGTCAGCTGAAAGATGAACACACAGGACATTTATTCTAATCACTGGAACTTGCCTAGTCATGACACCACGTGATCACTGTGTGACACAATGCTAAGAAATGCTGAGTGAAACGAGTTATAACTTCAGCTTGTACAAAAGATGTGTCACTAATTCCACAAATCCACTCAGATGATGAAACATATTGACCTTAAGCAGCTTTTAAACACTTTCAGTGGTGAAGCGGCTGCGTTACTCAGCAATGAACCGCAGCTTGTGCTTCGTTAAGACTCCAACAGCGTCTGTCTCTCCGTCACGGAGTTCACTGTCACCCGATATTAGGGTCCCGCCCCCTTTTACACCATTAGATGGATTGATGTCACTCATCTTCATTTCATCCAATCGGAGCGTTTAAGAAACAAAACAAAGCGGCTACAAGAGATGTGGGTTAGGTTGCATCGCGCACATGTTAACTCTGTACATCTCAAACTAACTTTGTGTCAAACAGTCTGGGGAATCTACATACAAGGCCACGCCCCCTACACACACACACACACACACACACACACACACAGATTCAGTGAGTTTCCTGCGCGTGTGGAAGATGTCACGTGCTGTACTGGTGTCTGAAGCGCTACAGAATGTTCTGGGCAGTGGGAGGAGTTTATCAGTGGGAGGAGTTTATCTTTACCTCAGAACAACACAGAAAACAGAGGAGGAGAATCCAGCAAGCTGTTACCATGAGTGAGTTATTAAGTCTCATATAATCCTTATTCTCATCATATTAAACTCATAGTATTTTATTTTTCCTCATTGTGTCCAGCTTTGGACAGTTTATATGAAACATTGTCTTTCAGTGTCACTTACATAGTTTAGTGTAGCATGTAGATAACACTGCTAACATACTGCCTCATGTAGCTTAGCACAAACATGTTAGCTCCCGGTGGCTAAGCTAATGCCTTATGTAGATTACAGATGGTTGTCAGTATCAGCTGTGGTGTAAATGTTCTAATGTATTTCACTCAGTTTTGTGTAGCTTTAGCTTACGCTAGCTATTTGGTTCAGGTTTTGGTTAGCTTATGACTCTGCTATCTATAATGTTATTTAGCACAAACACTTTAGCTCCAGGTGTACAAAAGTCTTTACAACAAATGTTATGATTGTGTTTTAAAGCCTTGTTTTAGTTATTTGTTTTTTCTTTTCATTTTTCAGTAACCACGCATTACTGTTATTAATTTGTACATAAATGCTGCTCACATATTACTGTAGCCCAGTTTGTAGTCAGATTTTAGACATTTATGTTATAAGTAACTGAAAAAAACACAAATGTCAGGACATGTCAAAACCTCTTTACGGTTTAATAATTACTTAAAATAATGATGTGGATTTATAGCAGATAATTTATATAATTTATTTATGGGATATAATAGCATATTTCATCCACTAGATGGCAGTAAAGCACTTCTGTTTAGTGCAGTGCTCGGCAACCTTAAACACACAAAGAGACATTTGGACCTGTTGGCCACAGAATAGAAAACACCGGGAGTCGCAAAACCATTTAAACCATCTAAAATGAGGATAACACTGCATGTATAATTTATTTCTTTATCCTATGTATAAAATAACAAGATAACATTATAAAATCAATACTCTGCTACAGAGAAAACAAAATCTTATTTCTGCAACAAAAACATTTTGAACTCCGAAAAAAGACGCCGGGTTGAAGATTACTTTCAAATAAAATACTCAATGTCTATTTATGTCTTTCATTGTATTAATGAAATAAATAACCGACCTTAAATTATCAGCCTGCAGTAAACCAAAAATGCCGTCTGCTTCTGTGTGACATCATTGTTTAATCACGTGTACTGGAGTGTGCAGTCAACGGTCAACCAAAAATAAAAGGAGCTCAAAAAAGATTCATATATTTTTCATCATTATTATCAACATCATCATATTAATATGAGACAATAATTTAAACTTTAATCAAATCAAGTCTTTAATATTATACAGGCTTGTAATCTGTAATAAATAAAAAAAATTGGTACATCTTTAATCAATGATTATTATTAATATTATTATTATTATTATTATTATCAATAATGTGGAGGAAGTGACGTCAGCGCTGGTGACTTCGCAGGGTGTTCTGAATGGTTCTGAAGTTTTGTTGAGGAAAGTTCCCTTCACTGACATTCACCACAAACGGAGTAGGGAGTAGGGAGCACGCTGTCAAGTGCACTTCAGGATGGAGCTCAGCTCGGGCCTTGAAAACGTCAATAACTCGTGTGCCGGCGTGTGTCACACATCAGTGGTTGTGTGCACATTATGAGCGACAAAAAAATTAACACGTTTTATATGTTACTAGATCACCATGATCTTCAAATATAGAATTACATTTGAAAAAACTAATGAGTTAAAATAACATTAATTTTAATTTAATACTCATTATTTATTGTCCAAAGTCACAGTGAGCCGCAGCAGAGTGATGAAAGAGGCGCGTGTGGCTCCAGAGCTGTGTGTGGACGACCCCTGGTCTAGTAGAAGTTTTTTTATTGACCTGCTGAGGGCGCTGTATTTAGGCAGCTGCTTAATAATAATAATAATAATACAGTGTTGTTAAGTCCTCATCATGTTTAACTCTGAATATGAGACATTATTTTAAAATTATATAAATGTGTTTATTATGTGTTTTTGTGTATTTATCTGTGTTCTTCTGAGAATAGAATAGAATCTTTATTATTATTGTACAATGAGTGACATTTGATTTGCAATTTCAAAAATAAACAAAAGAAAAATAAACATGGTGCAGTAGAGCAGTGTCACGGCGTGCGCCTGTGATGGGCGTGCGCCCAAATATCGCCCCTCGCTCACTTCGTAGGCCCCCTAAATAGGCGGCACCCCTTCTGCAGGTGTGCAAAGGGACGGGGCCGCCTCTGTGGGCCGGCTGGCAGTGATTAACGTTAATAGGATCTCGGGCTTGCTCCGCATTGTAAAAGCAAGGCATGGAGTTTAGTCCGGGGTCCGAGAAGAGCGTAACGCGGTGGAGCTCGAGAGTGGCATGCGAGTGGGGAAATGGAAAGTGCCCCAGAGACTTAAAAAAGGACATTGGACTTCTGCCCTTTGATCTCTGCTCTTTTCTCTTTGAAAGAGCTGCACGAGCTACCACAGCATCCTCCATTCCTGCGTCGAGCCCACCTTCGCGTCCTCGCCGCCGAAGAGGAAAAGGCCGCGAGGAGGCTAGCGTTAGGGTCGCCGATCCCAGCCAGGAAAGCCGCCCAGCTGACGGACGTCCGAGCGAGACTCCCGCCTGAGGCCGCGCCCACAGACAGCTGGGAGGGGCCAGGCCGGCCATCGACAGCGGGGCGGAACCGAGGGGGAGCGTGCAGGAGCGCTGTCTCGCGTGCTCCGTTCGGCCACTCCACCCACCGCCGCCAGCCGCGTGCCCGCATGCCAGCTGGGCACTGCCTCGGACCCTGCACGTGCACACATAATTTCTTCCCTTTCTTTCCATACTCCCTCCTTTTACCCTTTCCTTCCCCTATTTATTCCTAATAAATTACCCTTTTCCTCTAAGATCTCGCCTCGTGTCTGTGTTTCATGGTGCCGCTCGTGCAACTTTGGGTCGAACCCGTTACAGCAGTTATACACTTGTGTGATATTAATTTTTCCCTGCATGTGATTTACTCAACTCAAACACAGATCATCACAATATACAAAAACAATAAACATTAAAACACTTTCATTTCATTAATTGTATAAAAATAGATGATTGTTACACAATAGGAGAAAAAGCAAATAAAACTCTGCATGATGCAAAAATATGGAGTTGTTCTCATTCTGATTATTTTATTGCTTATTAAGATGTAACATTAAAATTAACAAGCCATCACTCATTAAAAAGTGAGAATATTGAATCAAACCTGAGATCACAAAACAAACATCTGAGAATATTAAAGAAATATTAGATTATTAAACAAAATCCTGAGAATAAGGAAAGAAATTGGAGAGTTTGAAGGAAACCTGAGAATTTCACATGAAAATCTGAGAATACGTAATGAAACTTGCAACATACACAGCTCCCTAATAGAGACTGCAACAAAACATTCATTTCAATGATATGTCTTATAGTTAAACACACAGCATGAAACCTATACGCATATATTGCTTGCATATTGTTTACAAAGACAAGATATTCAGATGAATTGTCAGAAATGTGTTGTAAAAGGAAAGCTGGAAACATTTGGTTAAGTAATAATGGAGCTGATTTAACTCTCCCTAATCTATTTGCTAATAACAAGGTGAGAAAATGAAGACGGTTCAGAATGCATGAAATTATTGGAAGTAGAATCAAATCATTGTTTGTGTTTATAAAAGTTGAAATGGAATTTCCTGAGAAAAGGCCTTTGGGGGCGTGTCTCAGTCACATGGTCCCTGTCTTTCTGAGATTTCTCCTCCACCTCATCATATTCTGTAAAATAAACACATTTACCTCTTTAATATGTCCTTTGTATTGGATTAATAGTCATTGTTTTGTAAAAGCTTCAAATACAGTAAATGATGCACTATGTAGGATTTCTTTGATCTTTAAACAATAAATGAAGAGAATAGAGGACATTCATCAGATGAGTTTTCTTAATATTAACACACGCCATGTGTATAAGATGTGATGGAGACGTCCATCAAATTTCACATCATTTTACAAACGGATTCAAAACAATAATCCATTTTCTATAGTATTACATTTCTATTGTCCTGTTAAATGTTTGGAATAAATAGATTCCAGTCCTTACAAGATTGTGTTTATAAAACTGTGGAAGTAAAAGAGCCATAAATATCCAGGTCTTATCTAAAGTGTGTAATAAATCTGTCTGCACTTGTTAAATGACAGAACAGAGATTTGTTATAAAAACAGTAAGCTGATGTTTATATTATATATCACAGGTAATATTTACAGCAGGTCTTATCTAAACTCTTTAATAAATGCACTTGTTAAATGACAGAACAGAGAGAACATTTGTTGTAAAAACTCTTCTGAAAGTTGCTATTTATTATATACCATATAGAATCTAATCATATAGAATGTAATCTTTGACTTTGCTGCCTGTGCACTTATGTACATTACAGAATAAACAAGAAGTCACTCACCTTCTGTCTCTCCTCCATCCTGTTCCTCAGTGATGACATCATCATAATCTTCTGGATTGTCTAATCAACAAAGAAATGAAGAAGTAATAAACCAGTGTGTTTATAGGAATAATAAAAGCAAACAGACATTATTTTAATTATCTAAATAAATATACACTATTCTATATACTCACACTAAAATGTGAAATTAAAATAGAAAGATTTCATGCAAATAAGGAGCTAAAAAAACTATTTAAATACATACACTATTAAATTATAACAGTATTACACTGATTAAAATGTATGAAATAATATAAATGAAAATATTATATTATTATATAAATTATACATTTGTAAATCACATGAAATATTTTTTAGTTTAAATATCATTCAATTAATATTTAAAATGTAATATTACATGAGTGTAAGTGCTATATGTACATATATGGAGCTCATGTGTACTTCCCTTCCTCTGTGGCAGTACCACTCTGGACCAGTAGGGGCGCTTTTCACGTGAATCTCGTTTAAGGCCTTAAAATCTTGACTTTATAACATTTTGTTTCTTTTAATCAACATTTTTAAATTCACTTTGGATTTGTTTGAATACTATTAGCATTTTTTAAATTATTATATGTTACAGAGTATAAATTAAATAAATTCTTTAACATTTAATTAATTATTGTTCAATTGTATTAAGATACATTTAAGATTTTTCAAATATTCTTTAATTGCTTAACTCTGTAAAATATCTGAATTGTATGAGATGTGGGTGTGGCTTATATTGAATGCAGTAAATGCGGAACTAATGCTAATAATTAAATAATTAATAGAAAAATTCGAGTAAAACACTCATATTTAGACAAATAAAATTAGGAATTATGAGATAGAATGACAGATATAGGTAATTTTTATTAATTACAAAAAATAACATATTTTTCATAGTTAAAAATGGATGTATATATATCATAGGTAAGTAAAAAATGTGATCATTTAAAATTAAAGGAATTCTGTAATTCCCTACATTATGAGTTGTTGAGCTTCTTTTAGATGTGAGTGTGACTTGTGTGAAATGCAGCAGACGAGATGTTGATGTTAATCAGCATTTAGCGTCTCAGCACTGTGAGCTCTTGGAGCTACACTTTACTACACTTATAGCAAGACTTTGTTGTTGTGTGTTTGTTTTTCATCAGTTAATGTGGAGCGTCTGCTGTACACGTCCCTGTGGATGAGCTGTTACTATAGAAACCATAATGTAGTGGAACGAGTGCATTAATATAAAGCTGTGATTTACAGCTGCAGTACTGTCAGAGCTGCTGTTCTAGAAAATTCATCAACATCAATCAGAATGCAGAATTCAGCATGCACATTGTTTAAAGTTTATTCTAGAAATGTTTAAGCTGATGTTTTTGAATAAGAGAGAAACTCCCTGACCTGTGGTGATGTTTGTGTTTGTTTCAGCGGTAACTGCATCATCATAGTTCTCGGACACGTCCTCTGTCAGAATGTAGAGATAAAAGCTATTAAATCCACATGAACGTCATTAATGATCATTTGGATGCTTGTGGATGCAACACTGTCACATTATTATCATACCTGTCAGTAGAACTGACTTCTGATCAGCTGTAATGGCCTCATCATAATTCTCAGCTTCATCCTCTACACCAAAACACAGAGATTTAAAGAGATTGAAAGTTTACTGAACAGTTTGTACACTGTGGATTTGATGACACGATGCAGAATGACATCGTATGACGTGTGTGTGTGTGTGTGTGTGTGTCCCAAATCCCCAAACAGAAGCACACCCTCCAGGTTATCAGGGATGGGTCCAGCAGTGACGGCATCATCGTAGTCCTCTGGTGGCTCGACTCTTCCTGTATCACCTAAATGAAATAAAAGCAGAGGCTCTGTACAAACAGCTCCATCACATTCTGACCTCATGCTTTAATGTCAAGTCACTCAATTGATCTGATCAGTTAACAACTGCACCCACTTATGAAGTCACTGGTGTCGATGACATCATCATAATACTCCGCCTTTTCTCCAAACCCAGACTTTACTGGAAAAAGAAGAGTTTGTGTGTTTGGGCTTTTAAACACATTTATACTCAATAAAATCCTCATCCAAAGAAGCTTTGATAAATGTGATAAGAGGGATTTCAGAAGCTTCAAGTAAGATAAGGTTGATTGTGAGATCTCATGTGTCAGCATTAAAACACTGGAGTTACTGTCATTCTTCTATACAATACGTCATAATCACGTCTCAGAAAGGACACATTTAGTCATTTCTGATTTTTAATTGCAATTCGAATATCTTTCAGTTAATGGAGTCAGACAAACTCACACTCTGGCCTTTTTTACCTGAGAGAAGCTCATCATCCACATGCTCATACCCAGAATGCAGTTCTTCAGAGAGGAGACTTCCTGTTAGAGGAGAGCAGGACAGTCATGAGACACACAGACACACACACACACACACACACACCGGGTGTAAGACAGGGAGGGGGGGTGATGCACCTGCACAGGAAAGCCTGCACTCTTGCAAGAATGCTCAGGAACACACACACACACACACACAGAGAGAGAGAGGCCTTTTTCCAAACATAAGATATTTAGCATTTTTAATGTTAAATGTTAAGACAGTGTTTCTGTCCAGTGGCCACATTGTCAGATTTCTTTCTGTCTTTCTTTTTTTCTTTCTGGCAGTGCTGAAACCCAGGGCACCATACACACTAGAACATCCACTGTTTCTGTATTTCTGGATTTTACATTTTTACTCGAACTGGAGAGTGTGTGTGTGTGTGTGTGTGTGTGTGTGTGTGTGTGTGTGTGTACATACTAATATGTGTCTATGTGTATTTTATTGTACAGATGTTCAAAGGCAAGTCCTCAAAAACCAGAGTGATTATTAAATGTCATCATATGAACACATTCACATCCCAAGAGGATAAAACTGTTTACAAAATCTTTATTTTGGATCCAAACCATAAATACTGCATTAGTCTCTCTCTCTCTCACACACACAGAAATACAAACAGGGTCCTACAAACAGCTGCACAGGAAAGCTTTCACGCATGCACGTATACACACACACACACACACACACATACACACACACACACAGACACAGACACACACACACACACACACACACACACACACACAGGGTGGATTAAGTGACAGCTCCCCGGGGTGACATCCTGCCAGCGGCGGCACTGATCTGAACGCTCAGGATGGTGAGAACATTTGCATGATGAGTTTTCTATCAGTCTTTTGCGTGCCACATATTTTCATGTCAGCGTGTGGGACATTAATCTCCAGCCCTGATTCTAGTTTGTGAACGAGGCAGGGGACTGACTGAAGCTCTCCCACTCAGTTGTACGAGATGGGGAGGGAGCGGATGAGATGGACATCACCTCAGGTCTCCTGCAGGAACCCCGGGGCACGTGCCCCAGTACTGATCTGCTGAGCCCCAGTAACATCTCACACTCAACTTTTAACAAGTCCTAGATTTGCCACTGGATTCATTTAGACTGATCATAATGTGGAGGATTTTTAGATCCACAACGTCAAAGCAACACCGTTTAACTCAACACAAGCTGAGACGCACCATGTGATCAGGCGTGTGTGTGTCTGTGTGTCTCTATGTGTGTGTGTGTGTGTCTGTGTGTGTGTCCTGATCATGTATTGGCACCCAAAAGAAGAATCAGGACTGTTGCATGTTACCATGATGGGACCAAAATAAGTTTTATTAATAATAATGCAGCTGTGTCGTCTCTTTATGAGTGTAAAATCATGTAGAAAATAGTTTTAGACTTAAAACTATTGCTAATCTGAGTGGCTATGTTGTTACTAGTTATTAAATAAATAATCATAATATTTTTTTTCTTATTTTGTTTCAAATATGAGAAGTGTTTCTTTTTTTAATGGCGCACTAAAAAGCTGATTTCCCCGGCTGCCACACACACAAGATCCGGCTCTGCGTGTGCTGTGGAGGAAGAATTCCGCAGGTTCAAGTGTGTGTGTGTGTGTGTGTGTAAGTATGCTTTCCTGTGCAACAACAAGTCAGAACTGCATGAAAGATTTTGCGTTTAAAATCCACAGAACAATGAGGCCGAGGAGCTTTACTCACTCTAAGCTTTTCAGTACACTTTCACTTAAACTATCTCAACTTATGTAGAGAGAGTGTGCGTGCGTGTGTGTGTGTGTGTGTGTGTGTGTGTGTGTGTGTGAAAGAGAAACTATAACATACTATAGTACATATTAACTGCATTATGAATAAACTATGATGTACTCTGTAGCATTTCAGTGTTATTGGTTTGACTGGTTGCACTGGTGTACAAAGGTAGATGTCCAATATCCCCATCCCTCCCCTTCTCAAACTTCTGAGTGAGAGACCTTCACAGTTGGTCCTCTGCCACACAGATTTGGTTAATTTACCCACACGGTGACATTAAATGCAATTAAGTGCAAAATCGATCATTTTAAAAGTTCATTTCCTTTTTTCCCCTCAACAAGATGCCTCCCTGGGAGAACACATTCCACTTATTTTTATAGATGTAAGAATATAAAAGATAATAATAATGAATCAGACTGGATTTGGGTGAAAATCGTACTTTAATCTCTGAGTTTGCATTGAGGTGTGTATTTAGTATTGAGTGATTTGATCATTTGCATGCAGTGAATTTCAGCTCCAAGTTGAACTAGAATACAATAAGTGTGATGTAGAACAGTCCACATATCACTCACCTCTTTGAGTGGAGCTCGTGATTCTTCTAGTGATGTATCTGTGGTTGATCTCCTCATAGACTGCCTCAGGCTGAGTCTTACGCCTCGTCTTAGAGACAACTGGGAGTGCAGAATAATAATAATCATAATAATCATTAAAAAATAATAATAATAATAATAATACTTGGTGTTGTAGAGAGAATAAAGTGTGTGAATGTGTGGTACCTCTCCTGAGCACTCTGTTCTGGTAAAACAGTACCAGCAGAAGCACTAAGGCCAGGAAGAGCAGCGTTCCCAACACAAAGAGAACCAGTGGAGGGGTGGGCGGAGCTACAGCTGATGGAGGATTTGGAGCGGCTCGTCCTGAAGTCACAAACACAGAAGAGGATCTTAATACGAGACTGTGATAAAAAATTGATACATTTTGAACAGTAACAAATATCCATACCTGATGTGGTGGTGGTGTGTGTAGTAGAGGACACGGTGGATCTGTCTGTGTTTGTATAAAGAAAAAAAAAACTTTCTTCATATAATTACAGTTTAGAGTCAGAGCTTTCAAGCTAAAATCTATAAAAGTTATCAAGTCTTAATCCTGTGAGAAAAGTGTTGAGTGGAGAAAACTCTGAAAAGTTAGCACACCCCTCTGAGCTGCACAGGTGACTCCAGCAGGAGAGCAGTCAGTGTGATTCTTCAGGGAATGATGACAGTCCCACAGGTGAATCTCATCCCCTCGACACTTCACTCTGTTCAGCCAGATAGTCCCTTCACCAGGACCAAAGCTAACATTCCTATCAGCACTCAGCGCCGAGCCACAGTCCAGCTGTCTGCACACCACCTGAGCGTTCCTGATGTTCCACTGATCATCACAAACGGAGCCCCACGTAGCGTTATGATACACCTCCAACCTCCCAGAGCAGCTTCCCTTTCCTCCACTCAGCCTGAGAGACCAGCGCTCTACATCACACACAGCACACATGAGGAAACACACCAACACTGAAGAACAGCAAGAACAGCTCCACTCACACACTGAACTACAACACTATGGTAAAAGAACCTCATATTACACTCAACATGATCAAGTTTAACACAAACAGGTATAACAGGTATCATTCATCACTGAATAAAATGATTTAAAGCAGGAAGATGAGCTTTGGGTTTTGTTTACTGATTTTTATCTCTGTTGCTCTGATTTTCATGAAATATGATGAAGTGTAATGACCTCAGGATGATTCACTAAAGTTCTCTGCAATAATTTTATGAATACAGGAGGAAATGTCTCCCGTCAGTAACAAATGCAGATGAAGATCATCACTAAAAGCTTTTCCTTATATGTCCTTACTTGAGCAGTGTTTCTGAGAGGGAACTGAAGAGCACTTTTCTTGTGTATGTAGAGACTTTTCATCATCTGCAGTAATAAAATACACACATTAATGAAATGTTCCACATGCAGGTTTATCTCTCAGATCAGACTTTTATCAGACTTTTTACTTTATATCTCAGCAACATTAGTTAAACACGATTCACACTGAAACACTGCAGTTTATAGCAATGTACAGAACCAGAGAAGTCTGACTCCACCCACCTGTGCAGGTAATATGAGCCACCTCATCACTATTATCACATCTGTTCTGTCCCCAGGGTGAAGATGGACACTGCCACAGATTAGAGTCGGGTTTCCTACACTTCAGATAATCCAGCCAGTTAGGAGCAGATTTGACTCTTGCTTTAGTAGTTGACAGACTGCCACGTCTTCCACAGTTCAGCTCTCGACACACCATGTTTACTGTCTCATCATCCATCTGATTGTGACACACATTACCCCAGGTTCCATTGTAGAACACTTCCAGATTCCCCTCACAGCCCTCTGTCAGTCGTATCTCTTTAAATTCTGGGAAGAAAAGAAAATCTTATTAACTTTGTCTATATTTAACATGTAACAGGTTGAATCTCAGTCATCACACTGTACCTGAGCACACGACTCCTACGTCCTCCTGGTGTCCACATTCCCCCTCTTCACACAGCTGAGATCTGCAGTTCCACAGGGACGCCTCGTTCCCCTCACACTCCACCTCATTCAGCCATATGGACCCAGTTCCAGGACCAAACCAGGCTGGTATGTGGGTACTGAGGGCCACTCCACACTGCAGCTGTCTGCACACCACCTGTGCATCCTCAATATCCCACAATTCATTACACACTGTTCCCCATGAGCCACTGTGGAAAACCTCCAGCCTTCCTGCACAGTCTCCCCCAGAACCAACCAGCCTGATGGAGCTGTGGGCCGGGTTCAAGATACCTGTGGTGGGGACCAAAAAAGTCCAAGTAATTTTGCTAATTTTGCCAATCTTATATAATTACTCTCTATAATTAATAGGTCATTAAAAAACACCTGTGTACCTGAGCAGTTGATGTACAGCTGTTCCCCGGAGCTGCAGCTGACAGGTTGTGCACTGCTGCAGTTCCCCAGATGAGCTTCACTCCCAGAGCAGCTGAAACCCGTTACACACATGTGTTTGTGTTCAGTGGTGGATGGAGAGGAGCGGTAGTTCAGCACAGAGCCACAGCCCAGCTGTCTGCAGAGCACAGACGCCTCAGACAGACTCCACGAGTCCAGGAGAACTCTCCTCCAGTCCTGCCTGAAATAAATCTCCACCTCCCCCTGACACTCGCTCCCTCCAGACAACCGCACTCGCCCCTCATGAAACGCCATGGAGGATCCTGAAGCACAAGAAGATCATTTAAATATTCTAATGAACACGGAGTTTATTCACTAACGTGGTGTAGATGAGGTTAATATCTCACCACTACAGATGACTCCAGCATCGTGTTTATGAGAGCATGCAGCTCGACTCCATGATGAGATGCCACATTGTGATAGGTGTGTCTCATTCCCCTGACAATCAAACACATCAGCCCAGATGTGGCCACTCCCCTCCCCAAACCAGTCCACCTCCACCACAGCCACAGCACTCCCACAACCCAGCTGTGCACAGAGAACATCTGCAGCTCTCATATCCCAGCTTACAGCACAAACTGTGCCCCAGTCACTGAGGTACTGGAGCTCCACTCGACCAGAACAGGAGTCCGGTCCATTCACCAGCCGCGCCTCTGTGTGACCTGAACAAACAGCCGAGAGCTCAGTGAAAGAGGAACATTAACAAAGACACCTTAAAGTTTGATTGACAGCTATGTGGTCTCTATTTAAACAGAAGTTAAATCATGATACTTAACCAGAACATATTAATCCCACATCGTTGTCATGGGAGCAGTGTGAGTGTTTGAGTGAAGATGATGTTGGACAGAAGGTAATGTCAGATTCATTTCCTTTACACTGAAGCTCCTCTGTCCACACCTGACCCTCCCCTCGGCCAAAAGCAGCTGATCCCAGCACCTTCACAGGAATCCCACAGCCCAGCTCTCGACACACAACCTCTGCATCCTGCTGGTCAAAGTCAGCATCACACACTGTGGACCAGGAACCTCCATGAAACACCTCCACTCTCCCAGAGCACCGGTGAGGACCAGCACTGAGTCTCGGCATTCTGTGATCTGTGTTTCATTTCATTGTGTAAATATTGTGCATGTTTCAGCAGAACAGAATATCAGAAAGAAAAAAAAAAATTGCTGTAAAATTCAACTCTGATAGCTGAGTTTCTCTAATGTGGAATAAAAGTCTCTCATTTGTGTATAATTACAGATAAACTTTAAATATGTAACAAATATAATTAGTTTAGTGTAATGTTATGTATCTTATGGATGGGAGAAAAAAATCGTTCTTATGATATTGTAAAAAAAAAAATCACAGAGACTCTTCTGACCATCAGGTGGGAAAAAAAAAATTGTCTGCTGCCTGATCAAATAAATGTAAACTCGTTCCTCTGGTCACTATATCACCATCATCATGACTTGCCAGTTGACTGAGATGTGTTTTAGATTTTAGAGATTTTCTGGTCAGATTTCATCACAGCAGCTTCTACATTTCTGTAGTTTAGTAAAATGGGAACATGTTCCCCCTCGTCTCACTGCAGCTGACTCTGCTAAATCTGCTCTGTTTAGGGTTTTGCTGATTCCTGGCCACAGACTTGAAGCTCCGCAGTGTGAAATGACTCTTTTTACTCTCCTGTGGCATTTTTGTGAATGAAACTTTCCCACAAACAGAGTGGACCAGGAGCCTTAGATGAGGATTTTAGGGCTGTTGATGATGTGAAGATCAAATCTCATGTACGCGCTGCTCTTCATCAACAGGTGGCACTAATCAGTCTGAAAGCAGGGATTTACCACAAGTGTGTGCAGTTTAATGAATCTGATGTGAAACACTCATATAAACACCATTCACAGAGAAAAGTCAGAGGAATTTAATACAAGAGTAAGAAAATGTTCCTGCATGAGGCCGATGTGTTTGTGTCTGTGTTTTATACTTATTAGTGAAGTTTAGTTTTAGGTAAATACATTATTTATATTATGATTTAATCAAATCAAACTAACAATTTATAACAATATACAAAAAGAAAAACAAGCTGTTTTGTTACATTTAGTCAGATTTGTGTTTAATATACTGTACGACTGACACAGTAAAATATTGGCAGATTAATTTTGTGCCAATCTGTTAATTTCATAACTGTTATTAATTTATTTCTAGACAAGTTTCTTTATTACTAATAAAATGATATTAATTAAAACATTTTTATTGAAGATTCTATTAAAAATAAAATGTTTATTATAAACGAGTCCTCAGTGTTTATTTGTAAACATATTTAACAGTCACAGTCACCTGCATATGCAAATGATAATTAGTGACCCAAATTAGTGAGTATTTGTCCTCCTCCACTTTACCATCCAGATAAAAACCTGAACCTAGGCCTCAGTCTCTGTGCCACCCCAAAGTGAGTGCTGGGCCCAGCCTGGCCACCCCTATGAAAAAAGTCTGGCTCTGCCACTGCCTGTCATAATGAAGCTCCTGCAAATGGACCCTTACTCAGGCTCAGTCAGCTCTTTGGTAGAGTCGCACCAGGCTTTACATTTAAATAAAGACAAAATGGAATTCAAATAATGTGTGGATATAATTACAGTTAAATCATGCTGATAATCTCACTCAGTGTTTTTATTCCCTACATTCAGTAGTTTACCTGAGCAGGTGACTCCAGCATCTTCACCATGATCACAGTTATGATTCCCCCAACCACGTGACCTACAGCTCTTCAGTGTCGACTCTGATCCACTACAGTCCACATCATCCATCCAGATTGGTCCTGATCCTGGTCCAAAGTGAGCCCTGACAGGTGCATTTACAGCCTCCCCACAGCGCAGCTCTCTACACACCACTGCAGCATCTTTCTTATCCCAGCCACGACCACACACTGTTCCCCACTGTCCCTCCTGATGAACCTCCACTCTCCCAGCACAGCGACTTCCACCATTCACCAACCTCACACTGTCTGAGAGAGAGAGAGAGAGAGTGAGAGGTTATTATCTAACACACACACACACACACACACACACACACACACACACACACACAACTTGTCTCTTTCAAACACACATAAACACACAGATATTTGTTTTTTTTATATTCTGTTTGTTTTATATATTCCATGCTTTCATGACTTTTATTAAAAGATCTATTTGTGATGTAATTGTCGTCTCTAGTGCAGTTTATTTCATGGTAGTGGAATCTCTCAATGGGTCATGGACATTGAGTTTACAACAATTTTTTTTAATTCAGTGATTATATTATTAAGTTTTTCTAGTTTTACATCTTTCACTTGGATGTTAAAGTTGCACCCTATAAAAATATTGGATAAAACAATCAGACTACAGAGCAAACAAAAATCTGATTATTATCATATGGGGTCTTTCTATACCCACCGTGTAAAAAAAGTGTGTTTGTGTTTGTGTGTGTGTGTGTGTGTGTGTGTGTGTGTGTGTGTGTGCGTGTATGTGTGTGTGTGTGTGGCGCCATGGAAAACTATTGGCCTGTATTTTTTTTCGCATATTCGTCACATTTAAACGATTCTGATGATTAAACACATTTTAATATTATTTAAAGATAACGCAGAAAAAAACAAAATGCAGTTTTCAAATGATGATTTATTTATTAAGGAAAAGCTGCTTAAACCTTCATGGCCCGGTGTGAAAAAGTAATTGCCCCTAAACCTAATAACTGCTTGTGCCACTCTTGCCTCTTCACATCACTGTGGAGGAATTCTGAGCCGCTCTTTTATACAGAATTGTTTTATTTCAGCCACACTGGAGGTTTTACGAGCATTAATGGTCTGTTTAATGTCGTGTCACAGGATTTAAGTCCGGACTGTGACTAGACCGCTCCAAAACTTTAGTTTATTTATTTATTTTAAGTCATTCAGAGGAGGATGTGCTGGTGTGTTTCAGATGATTATCCTGCTGCGTAACACAAGTACACTTGAGCTTGAGGTCATGAACTGATGATCAGACATTCTCCTTCAGGATTTTCTGGTAGAACACAGAATTCATGGTTCCATCACTTATGGCGAGTCGTCCAGGTCCTGAAGCTGTAAAGCCCCAGACCATCACACTACCACCACCATGTGTGACTGTTGCTATGATGTTCTCTTTATAAAACACTGTTAGTTTTACACCAGATGTAACGGGACACACACCTTCCAAAAAGTTTAACTTTTGTCTCATCAGTCCACAGAATATTTACCCAAAAGTCTTAATCAATCCAGATGTTTGTTCTTTGTGTTCTTTTTGGTCAGCAGTGTCTTTCTCCTCTGAACTCTCCCATGGACGCCATTTTTACCCCCAGTCTCTTTCTTATTGTTGAATCATGAACACTGACTGTAACTGAGGCGAGTGAGGCCTGCAGGTCTTTAGATCTTCTTCTGGGTTCTTTTAGGAGCTCCTGGATGAGGCGTCGTTGTGCTCTTGGAGTAATGTTGGTAGGACGTCACTCCTGGGAAGGTTCACCACTGTTCCAAGTTTCCTCCATTTGTGACTGATGGTTCACTGGAGTCACAACGCCTTAGAAATGTCTTTGTAACCTGATACACCACAATTACTTTGTTTCTCATCTGTTTTTAAATTTCTTTAGCCGGTGTTATTTTTGAGATCTTTTCGAGAGCTTCACTTTGGCTCTATTTAAGTGATTTCCTGATTCAGCAGGTCTCTCAGTAATCAGGTCTGTGTGTGTCAAGTGGAATTCAACTCAACTTTACAAAAAATATGGTTAATCTCAGATAATTGATTTTTCACACAGGATAGTTTGGATGTTTTTTTGTCCTTAATAAATTAATTCATCATTTAAAAACTGCATTTTGTATTTACTCGGTTTATCTTTGTGTTGATGATTTCAATCATTTAAGTGTGATAAATATGCAAAATATATTTTATAAAATATATAAAAATAATTTTTCTCATATATACATTATAGTCCCTGTTGATGAAGTGAGAAGTGTGTGATGTGTTAGTGTGAATAATGAGTGTGTACTTACCAGCTGCTGTGAGTGTGAGTGTGGATGAGAGAAGAATAAAAGTCAGACAGATTTCCATCTCCCTCCTCACTGTACACGATGTGTTCACCTCCACTCACCCAGAGAGACAGAGAGACAGAGAGAGAGAGAGAGAGAGAGAGAGAGAGAGACCAATCACACTCAACATTACCTTATTAGAAAAAACATCATACAGACTAAATAACAAATCAGAGGCGGCATCTTTCACTTTCTCCATATATATCAATATAACATCAGCGCTGATGAACAGAGCTCCGCCTCCTGTCTCTGAGGGGTGTGACTGATGAACAGAGCTCCGCCTCCTGTCTCTGAGGTGTGTGACTGATGAGAGTCGACCACATCACACACTGATTTCAGAGAGAGGAAGCACTCGACTGTCATACAGCATTAATGCCTGACACCTGCACAGAGCAGATACACACACACACACACACACACACACACACACACACTGCAACTACATCAGCTAAATATACCTTCTACACACACACACACACACACACACACACACACACACACACAAGCTCAAGTCCCAGATCACTCAGGACACTCCAGGTCAAGTCAAGTCGGCTTTTATTGTCATTTCATCCATATACAGTTCAGAACACGATTAAACTAAACAACGTTCCTCCAGGACCAACATGCTACATACAACATAAATTAACAAAAACTAACTAGCTGGCTAACTAAGAAACCTAATTAACTGACTAGCTGAGACAAACCAGATGAACATTATAAATGAACAGAAACTATCTGAGTTCTATACAGAAAAGACGACATAAAGTAAAACAGCCTGGACACTCTGGACATGGTGGAGTCCATCACAGGACACAAGCATGCACACAGTCTCTCTCACACTATTATTTCATCAGCATTATTAAAAACATTTGATATATATTTCAAATATAGTAAACACAAAAACCTTAAAATTGCTATTAATATTAATAAATTATTAGTGTATTATTCACAACAGTCCACAAGATGGCAGTAAGGAACTTCTAACCTGATACTTCTGTTGGGGGAAAATAGGTTTTTCTGATGATTTTTAAAAACTTATTATAAAAAAAATAATAAAAAAACTTAACGTACAATAAACAAATTACAAAAATGAAAAAAAAAATCAGTTTTTTGTTCGTAAATGTAAAATCTGCAAGAAATACTTTAAAATGCCACAAAATTCCTATGGTCCATCTACATCAACAAGGAATATGGAAGCAAATTATCATCATAATTATTTGAATTATATCAGCCTTTGAAAAACACATTTTGAAATTTAATCACTGTTGAATCTTTAGTTTTAAAATGTAAATACTACTGAATTTATTAAACTGAAATATTTGACTTTAAAAAGCAACATCTTTAAATTTATGTGCTCTGAATTTCACATGCAATTCTCATTGCTCCATTTCAAGCTGTGAAATGATTTCAATAAAATTCACTACAGGAAAAGCAATCGAGCCAGAACCGGAATCATCCGTCAGTCACGTGACCCAGGGAAGCAGGCGTCTTCGATACCGGCTCCCAGTGAGTCTAGCTAGAAGACAGAACAGAAGTGCGGGAGAAAGTGCAGACGGCGGCGTAAACGGTGCGCAGGAAAAACACATGACTGTCTAGGAAAAACATGAGTGTGTGGGAAAAGAAATGTCAGAGGACATTTTGACTCTATGTCCAGCCAGATCCAACAGGTTTTGAAGGCCTCCACAGCACCTCACGTTTCCTTACACCCGTGTACAGATGTGTGAAGAGGAGAATGTCTATTACCGTCGCGCTCACCGACGCGACAAAACGACAGCGGCCAAAATAAATCAGTTGCATTTCAAGGCAAATGATTGTGAAATGACCGCCAGGTGGCGCAAAGTGACATTTTCCGTCATCTCGGTTTTTAAAAAATAATTAAGTCATAAAAAGGTCAAAACAATATGCTGTATCGAAGAAATACTACAGTCATGGTAATTTCCACATCTGTATATTTTATACAACAAGCATGAAAAATCTGAATCAGAGCTATTGATATTTGCTGTACAATAGTGTAATGAGTAAAAAAAACATTGAAGTTGAATATTAAAACAAGTTCACTACACTGTAAACACTAATGCTCCAAGTAATTAAACACATTGAGTTCTGTTAACCTAAATAATTGAATAAATAATAATTTTGAGTACGTAAGTAGCAATAACTTCAGTAAAACTTCCACCAGTGGAAACTCTATAGATCTCTGGTGGTGCAGTGGTTATGTGTCTCGCCTGCCATGTGGAAAACCCCCGGTTCAATTCCTGTGTTGGACAGTTTGCAATATTTTTTGTTTTATTTTTTGTTCAACAAACTCAAAAATTGATAGTTCTGTTTACTTAAAATTGGAAACATCATTAATTTTTTTAAAAATATATGTAACTGATTACCTCAAATATTTGGCATTTTGCCAACTTAACCCTTAGGAGTCTGAGGGTGTTTTGGGGCCCTGAAGAAGTTTTGACACGTCTTGACGTTTGTATATTTTTCAGTTACTTATGAACATATAAATGTCTAAAGGCTAACTACACAGTTTTTAGCACAAACTGGGCTACAGTAATATGTGAGCAGCATGTATGTATGTAACCGGTATAGTCTGCGTTGACTCTGATGGGCCAAAGCCAAGGTGCGTGGCTGCCCTTGGTGACCAGCCAGGTCGTGAACACCAGAAAGTGCTTGACATTTCAAGGATTCGGGTAAAATAAATTGGAATTTCATGTGCTTAGTGAGCGGGTCTTTAATAGCTCTGTACAGGAGTTCATTAAGCGCTGAAAGTTTGTCCCACTGCTTCAGGAACCGCAAGACAGACAGGTTTTCATGTGCACGTTCACGTCTTGATGGTCTCCGTTTTCTGTCAACATAATAACACACTCTGGCAATGACGGGGTCTTTGTGCTGATGTTCTCTCAAGTCGGTAAGTGAAAGAGAATGAAAAAAAACTTCATTACCGCTGATTAAAGAGTTAAGATGTTCGGTGAATGATGTAGCTCTACATTCTGTTCCGGTTTCCCATTCATCACAAGAGGACTGTCTGTGTGCAGGATATTTAGTTTGGCTGCGGTTCAAAACCTTGCTAGCAAACGCTATAGGTCTTGCCTTGTCCTCACCAGCGGGAATCTGAGAAAGCACAGCACCTAAGCCGTGTAACGAAGCGTCAGTACAGAGGAGAAAAGGACGTTCAAAATCTGGATGAGCCAGTACCACACTGTTAACAAGAACCCTCTTTAATTCCTCAAAGGCCATATCACAGTCTACGGTCCTGTCCTGAGGTGTCAACTCCCGAAATGTGCCTGCTCTCCTACGACGACCTGCACCTTTCGCTGAACGTTTTTGACCAGCCGTTAGGTTGAATAAGTGTCTGGCGATACGTGAACAACTTGGGATGAAGGCTTGGTAGTACAGGACCATACCGAGAAATGAACGGATTTCCTTTTGTGAAGGCGTGGTTCCGTCTTCCTTCATTAGATCCTTCTTTTGAAAAGCAGAGATGACTTTCACTTTCTCTTCATCGACTGAAACACCCGTATCATTGATCACATGGCCTAGAAACTTTACAGACTTCCTCAGAAAGTGACACTGAGCTAGTTTCAAGTTGCTGGATTTCAATCGAGAAAACACGATCTCCAAGCGCCTCAGTGCCTCCTGTTCGGATGGAGCAAAAACCAACAGGTCATCAAGATAACAAAGGAGACCGGAAAAGTTAAGGTTGCCGAAAATACTTAGCATCATGCGCATGAAGGAAGCAGGACTATTGGAAAGTCCCTGAGGAAGACGATTATACTCATATAGCCCCATTGGCGTTGTGAAGGCAGTGTATTTTCGGTCAGACACATGGAGTGGGATGTTGTAAAACCCTGAAGTTAAGTCCATGGTGCTGAAAAACGCATTACCTCCTAAGGCTGCAAGACAGTCAGATTGATGTGGCAACGGGTGGGCATCTTTGATGGTCTTAGCATTGAGCCAGCGGAAATCCGTGCAAACCCTTAAATTACCATCTTTTTTAAAAACCATCACTAAAGGCGATGCATACTCGCTGACGGATTTACTGATTATCCCTTTTTCCTCCATGTCTGACAACACTTCTCTCAGTTTTTGATAGTGGGCAGGAGGGATGCGGCGATAGGGAAGACGAAATGGGCGCTCATCATAAAGATGGATTCTGTGCACAAAATCTTTCGTCTCTCCACAATCCAGCTCATCCTTGGAGAAAATATCATGATAAGACACAAGAAGAGATGCCAATTTTCCTTTCCATACCTCAGAAACTTCACATCCATCTATGTTAAGATCCCCCAGACCATAGTCTTTCAGCAACTGCATGGGATCAGACGGCGAGGCATTTTCGAGAGGATTTGAACTTGAAATGTCGCGATGGGTTCTATTCAATCCTTGCATGACTGTGAGGTCTTCGACAGCTAGACAAGAAGAAACATCAGCCAGTTTAGAGTTGCGGCGAAGTGTTACTGGTGTTGCATTTGGGTTGAGTATTTTCATTGGTACCCATCGATCACCCCACATTGGCATTACTACCCGACCAACAAGAATGCTTTTAGGTGCTGAACGTGCCGTGGTAGGCTCAACAAGCACGGTGCTTCCCGGTGAAACAGGGACATTTGTGGGCAATTTACCCCAGACAAGATATTCGCGTCTTGGTAGTAGAGTGACTGCCTGACAGAGTTTCACCGTACCAAGTTTATCAGGCTGCTGAGGGCCAGGCCATCGGGAGATGCAGCTCAAAAGCTCAAGGAATTTTTCACACTCAGGATCACTATTACTGCAGGAAACAAGTTCCCAGTACTTGTCATGAGATTTCATTTTCTGCAGAATGCATTTGATCACGTTGCTTCCAATTATGAACTCGTCTCTTTGTCCAGGCACCACAAGAGTTGGAACGATAAACTTAAATCCATAGACTTCAATCTCCAAGTCGTATGTACACTTTGGCTGAATTGTAAGGCCACCGCATCCTACCAGAACTACATTACTTGGAATCGCTTGAAGATGTGGAAGAAGACCATCAGCTTGCAGCTTGGACTCACCCTCTTCACTAAGCGTGCAGGACATACTACCCGAATCCAGTAAACCCTTTAATGTGCAATGGCCACCAACTGTCACTGGAGCATAAAACAACTCACTCGCTCCATCTACTCTCTGGGATCCCACATATAAAACAGTTCTGTCTTCTGCCCATGACTTGCAGCTGTTCACAAAAACATGTTGCACATCTGCTTCTTCTGTGAGGGAGTTTTCATTAAAATCGCCCATGTTACGCCTCTCTTCACATGGGCTGTTTAGTTTAACTGAGCAGTATCTGAGGGAGTCGCAGGGCCCGCTGCTTTAGGGCAGTCACTCTTAAAGTGGCCAGGACTGAGACAGTGGCGACATAACCCGTGACGTCTACAATGTGAGTATGTGGTGTGTTCCTTGGATCTACAGACCCTACATGCAGAGCTGAAGTTCGTCTTGAAGTCTGAAGGTTTGCCGGCGTGAACCTGACTGGACGAAGTCAAAGAGGCAGTGCACAATGACAGGACTCTATCCAACATGCCAACCATATGTTGAAGACTGGCGTCTGGAGAGAATGGAAGAGCATTAGGATTAAGATGACTATCAGAAGGCAGAGGTTGGGCTGATTTGGAAGCAGGCTGTTGAGGAGAAGTGGACGCTGAGTCTGGGCATGCTGTAACAGAGCATTGGTTGCAAGTTGACAGAGACATAGCGTGTTGTGTCCTTGATGAGAATCTCTTAAGATCCCTCTGATGACTATCCAAACGCTCCTGGACCTCAGCGGCGCTCCACTTCTCTGCTGGTTTAAACTGAAAAGACAAAGCAAGACTAGGGTCTGGACAATGTGAAATAAACATCATGACTGCCTCAGCAGCAGGATCCTCAACACTCTTATTACGTCTGCGCAAGCACTCATCAGCAACATCTATGGCTTTGTTAAGGCGGATCCAGTAATCCATGGGACTTTCGTTAGCTCTTGGGACAGTATTATAGAAGTCAGCCATAGGCATATTTGAGTAAGCCAACTCACTGAAGTTGTGTTTCAATATGTCAAACACTGCACTTGGAAGCTCACTGGTGCTCAGTTCAGGGCGGCTACGTAGGGACACCTTGACAACATCTCTTGCTTTTCCAGCCAGTCTGCTCAAGATGAGATCTGAAACATCTGTTTGCGTTTTGCATCTCATTCTGTTTAAATAACTGCACATCATATCTTCCCATTCATGGATGGTAAACGAATCACTCTTATCGCCCCTGAAGAATGGTGGAGGTGCTAAATCTTGCTGAACTATCACCTTCAGTTTAGATGCATCCGTGTACTCACTGGAGCGCTGAGACTGGCAAGGAGGATTATGCTGTACTGGGCTGGGCTGGTGTGCAAGATTAAGGCTGGCCGAAATGCTCTCCCCTATCTTCTGAGCTAAATCAGAAATTATGCTTCCTAATGCCTCGGGAGAAATGACACGTTCAGCATCTGGGTGAGTGATTGGAGTGGAGCTGGCTGTTGGGCCTACAGAAGCACCGACTGCCGAATCAATTGTGTGCATAGAATCAAGACCCACATTAGCCAACGCTCTCCCCCTGCCATAACAACGTGATGTGATTTCAGACATCCTCCCATTGTGATAATTTTCAGGTCCACCACCCCTGCCCATCGGAAAAGTTACATTACTTTGCTTCATAAGGTTGAAATCGTCTTTATCAAAATCCTCAAACATTTCTCAAACGTAAACTGAAAACACATAAAATGTGAAAACTTAATATGCTTTGAAAACAAAACCAATTCGGTGAAATATCAGAAATAATGCAGATCTCTCTTTGTGGTAGAAATAAAATATTTTCCCTCTCAAAGTTACTTAGCAACCGTTTTTCATTTAAAACACATAGACAGTCAATAACGACAATTGGTTCAGATGAAGGGTACGGGGCACAAAAATCAGTGAAGCGTTCAGCGGTTTCTATCACACAGTCTCTCTCACGAATACGATCCACCAATGATGAATGAAATCTCGCCCCCGAGAGAAATCGCCGATCAGTCAGTTAATGACACGCTTCACCATTCCTTTAAGATAACACAGCTTGTCCCGCGATGTCACGCGCTGTCCATCTCACACACATGATCGGCGAGCCGTTGCGCAACCACGGTGATCCGCAAGCGTTGATCTGATGATCCGGAATAGTCACGGCACCACGTGTAACCGGTATAGTCTGCGTTGTGTTTCTTTCCAATGCACAAATAACCAGACGGACATCAAGTGACGGTTCAGCTGCTGCTTTAATCTGATAACACAGAATATGATTTTTTTTAGCAGTGTGTTCGCCCTTTTTTTCTCTTTCTGTTAAAGGAGAGAGTGCAATGCATTCAGCACATACATAATCACAATCTTAATTAAAACAAAATCATGAAAATAATTAAACACATGAAAAATAGAGTATTTAAAGAGGAAAACTAACTTTTAAAGTAATATAAAAAATAAGGATGACATTAGATTAATTGGAGTTTAACAGAAACCCACGTCTCCCATGCAGAGACAGTGCAGAAAGGGAAGAGGTGGTACATAGACAGGAAATTAAGATTTATGCTGCCATAGAAATTTAAAGGGGAAGATGCACACACACCGATAGGCATATCAGGTATACTTTGCATTTTTTCTTTTGTGTAATTCTATATATAAAATGAACATTACTTTCAATACCTGTTACATGTACAAATTTGTACTTTGGAGAAAAAAACAGTTATGCGTGATTATTGAAAACAACAAAAAAATATCACTGAAATAAGTTCACAAAAGACATCCATAACATTTATTTACAAGACTTTTGTTACCTGGATCTTGTAGTCTAGAGTTTTTACTTCAAAATGATGTGATAATCCGCTTGATCACTCATTCACAGAAAACAATATAATCATTTACATTTTCTAAGACACTTTTAGTTTAGAAAGGCCGTATGTGAGGAGGCGTGAATGATGATGAATAATGCTCTACTTCACACCAGAGAAGACAAAGACCCGAATAATTAGCTGCATAAATACCCCTTTCAGTCAGGCATGTGACAGAGGGAAGTGCTACAAGAAAATCATTTGAGGACAAAAAACAAATTTCTTTGTTTGTAGTTTATTTAGAACAGTTTGAGAGAAATAAAATGCGTAAAAACATACATTCAGGGTAAAACTGCAACGAGAACAGAACAAAATAAACTGAAAGAATACATTCGGTGAGAAAAGTGCTCCAAGATAAAAAAAATAAAAATAAAAAAAACTAAACTGAAACAGACATTCAAAGCAGAATGATGCCAACAGGAACAGTGCAAGATAAAATGGGTGTATGGTGTCTACAGTCACACATCCCTGTGACACTCTTGAAAGCAGTTCCTCTTCAACTGAAGACACAGGGGAACGTTGCAGGCCTGGCATCTCCAAGGTGTTTTTGCTTTGCAATGCACACACAACCTGCAGTGGCAGCATCTCTGGCGTCTGAGGTCAGCACAGCTACTGGAACTGGTACATGGTCAGTACTTGTCCGTTTTGGTGCTACTTCCTGTGAGACACCACAAAGCTCTTTGATGAGTTGTTCCATAAACTCTTTAAGGTTACAGGTTACCATATAGTTCTTTATGCACAATGAAAGCATTGGTGGCAGCAACGTCCAAGAAGTGTAGAACAATCTTCCTGTACCACTTCATTGTGTTGTGCTGTGTGGTGTAGTACTGTAACAGCTGATCAGACAGGTCAACACCCCCTCATGTGCTGGTTGTACGCAGTCACAGGTGCAGGACATGGAAATGTCTTTGTAGTCCATGTACCTTGTAATTTCACCCTCCTCTGCACAGTATCTCCTGTATAAGCAGAATGGATGGTAGAACAAACAGATACTACTCAGGTGTCCATCCACTTCACAAATACAAGAGGTCCATCTCGAATACACCCGACGGATCCCCTTAAAATAAAAATAGAAATTGTCCATGTACACATGTTACCCTGAACCTAAAATTTTACAATCCAAGAGAGACGTCACAGCATCATATGATGGCCTGTGGGAAAGTTGTTCCTTCCTGTGTACACAGAAAAGTCCATAGTGTATCCATTTGAAGAATCAGCAAGAACAAACAACTTGAAGCCCCACCTAGTTGGCTTGACTTTCATGTACTGCGTCATTCCTGTGTGTGCTTTGCAGGCCACCATTCTCTCATCCACAGCTAAATTTCTTCTGGGATGATAGATAGCTTTGCAAGCATGACGGATAGTGTCCATAAGAGGTCTAACCCTGAACAGACGATCATGTTGGGATGTGCCCCTCTTCCTGTTCATTCTCCTTGTCAGCATCTGGGTGACTCATGTGCACATTCCAAGAAATTGTCCAGTATCTGTTCCTTGACATGACAGTAGCTGGACAAGATACTGTCAAAATACTGCTCTGTCTCCAGTAGTCTGTGATAGAGGACAACTTCACCATGGCCATGTAAAATAGGAGTCCAATGTAGTAGTACATCTCAGTGATGCTGACGTCTGTCCATTTATATTTGCGTCCCTTCGTAGTTGCCTTGGCAGCCTGAGCATTGGTGTTGTGGCAAAGAGTTGACACAGCGTTCTCTGAAAAAAAAAAACAGTTTGAAGAGACTCATGGGAGAATAGGAGTTAGCAGACAGCAGGTGAGGTCCAGGTTCCCGTGCGGGCAGGAATCGCAGAATCTGTGGAACCGTGTCGTCATCAGTCTGTGTTTTCCATGATTTTGTCTGCATCTTGCCTGCTTGTTTGCCTCTGCTTTTTTCGGGGACAGGTGGCTGATCATTTTCACTGTCACAACTATTTTGGGAAAAAAATAAACCATGAGCATGCTGGTAACACAATAAAAGAAACTAATGTACATCATATACACACATACATATATACATATACACACACATATATACACACACACATATGTGCACTTACTCAGTATGATTCTCGATTGCCTTCAAAACTGTCGCTTATGTGTCCCGGTGCGAGGTGCAAGGGTGATGTAGACACATTCCTAAAAAAAAAATTAAAAGTTGTTAGCCTGTATTGTTCCAAGTAAAAACAAAATTATACAGAGAGGCCCCATACTGATATCTTTGGAGGAAACATAACACTACTCTGCTGACATAATTTAATCAAGTTTTAAAAAGAGCATAGATAACGGTCAGTGTGTATACACTTTTGTGCCCCTCTGTATGTGTTGATGGGCAATAGGCTGGACAAATATCTGTTGATGGGCCACAGACCATGTAATGCATCTCAAACATTTACACCCGAGACATTAGCATGATGCCATGCACCAGGCATGTTTTACATACACATTTAAACACATTCTAAACATTTACACCTGAGCAGATATTATAAATATCGGCTAAACTAAAGATATTGTGAAGATTTACACCACAGAAAATATTCATAAACATATCTTAGCTGCATAAGGCATTATTTTAGCCAGCTGTAGCTAACATGCTTGTGCTAAATAACATTACCGATAGCAGTATCATAAGCTAAGCAAAACTGAGCCAAATATATATTAGCAACCATAATCTAAAGCTATCCAAATCGAGGTTAAATACATTGGAACATTTACAAACATCTGTAAACTCCATAAGGCATTAGCTTAGCCACCTGAACTAACATGTTTGTGCTAAGCCACATAAAGCAGCATGTTAGCATGATTACCATGCTGACCTAAACCATGTACGTGACATTGAAAGACAAAAGTTTCACATAAGCTAACCGAAGTGAGGAAAAATATAATATTAGCTTTATATTATCAGAAAAAAGAGTTATACAAGACTTAATAACTTACCCATTGTCATAACAGCTTGTTTGAAAATCCTCTGCTGGATCTATTCTCTCTTCAAAATGCTCCCGTTCGTCGTCGGGGTTGTAATCTTCTTCTGAGGAAAAAGTAAATTCTTCCTCACTGTCCAAAATCATCTGAAGAGCTTTGTCGGCTGTGTAGCGTGCCATCTTCCAAACGCGCAGAAAACTCACTGAATCTGTGTGGAAACTGTGTGTGTGTTCAAGCCGGTCTGTGCTTTTTCAAGCCGGGGTCTGGGGGGTGGGGGGTGTTTATTATTTTTTTCGCGGGCACTGAGACGGCTGAAAACGCACCCTGTTTATTTTCTTTATTTTACAAAAGCACAACGTTTTGTGGATATTGTGATTGTTCATCAATAAAAGTAGACCCTTTACAGATTCAAATGATGTAATACACTTATGTGTAGGATAAAAAATGACAGCATTTTAAATTCTTTTCACGGTTACCAGAAAAAAATGCAAGTGGATCCGCCGGCGGCTCCGCCGACTCCTAAGGGATTTATTAATCGGGTTTACAGTGTAGGGTTTTGGGTCATCTTAAATGTTGTGTTCTTTAAATTTGTAGTAGATAATACCAAAATAAATTAAACTAAATGACTATAAAATTAAAACATTGTCAGGACGTGCTACTGTGTAAGCAGATGTCATTGTCATTCAGCCCCGCTTGTGTTTTTGTGGTAGTATGGGAATGAAATGCAGTATGATGTTATGATCATCATAATTTTCTTTAATAAATAATGACCCCCGTTGCGCTGTACCACCGCTGGTAAAACCTTATAAAATATAATCACAGTACTAAAATTATAGTAATACATATAGCCATTTCTTATTTGCATCAAATTTAAGCAAAGTAAATGTATACTTTTCATGGCGCGCGCCTGTGATGGGCGTGCGCCCAAATCAATATCGCTCCTCACTCACTCCGAAGCTCACTAGGTAGGCGGCCTAGGTGCACACTGCAGGTATGCGAAGAAGCGGGGCGCCTAACTAGGCACAACTGGTGAGCTATCGGCGCTAATGATCCCGAGCTTCTCTCCGCGCTATCAAACACAGCGGGGAGTGTTTCTCGGGGTCTGTTGGGGGAAACTGGGCGTCTGCTTTTATACTTTCTCGGCGTCGCGCATGTAGCCTGCCAAAACTCAACCACAATCGCTAATCCATTTGCAATTGCATTTCCAAACAGAAACCTGTCAATCATCGTCAGGGGCGGGTCTATACTGTGGGGAGTGATTGTATGGGGAGTGACGTCACTCGCAGTCGCCGACCAAGTGGGGAATATTTGAGCAATGGAGGTGAACCGAGATTATCTCATCTGTTTATCAAGAAATAAACACACAAAAATGGAAAATCGCATATTTTCCTACTATGGAGTGGA
The DNA here is from genome assembly GCA_013621035.1 of Clarias magur. Classification (NCBI taxonomy): domain Eukaryota; kingdom Metazoa; phylum Chordata; class Actinopteri; order Siluriformes; family Clariidae; genus Clarias; species Clarias magur. The sequence goes on along the minus strand of QNUK01001179.1, from coordinate 32,317 downwards.
CAGAGAAGCTGTTATAAATGAATATAATTTTAGATCTTCTCCTGTTACAGCCTGCTGGAGCTACTTCTGACAGAAACGCTGCTTACCACCGCTTTATAGCGAGCAGTCTATTATAAGTGACAAATCAACAAAATTCAATAACATTTTTGCTATAGAAATTTCAAATGTAAAACCAACTGTACTATAATGCACTCTGTCCTTGCTAATAACTACAACCCTTCCCTTTGCAATATTCAGTTTGATATTAATTCCGTTGTTATTTTTTTAAATTCATTTTTTGCAAAAAAAAAAAAAAGATTGCAAAATGAAACCAAACTGAATGAGAAAAAGGTTGTAGTTATTGGCAGTGATAGAGTGGATTATAGTACTACTGGTTTTACATGTGTAATCCACATAACGAAAAAGTTTTTTTTTTGTTGGTAAAAATGTATTTAAAAAAAAACAGTATTAAACTGAATACTGCAAAGGGAATGGTTGTAGTTATTAGCAAGGATAGAGTGGATTATAGTAAAGTACAATTATTATTATTTTTAATAATAAAAAAACACCGGGACTCTCATTTATCTGTACCCAACAAATGGTTGGGTCTTGGTCATGCACTTTTTAGACGGTCCCTTAGTGACTCCATCACTATAAACCGCTGGTGTTATGCGCTAAAATGCCTTCCTGCCTACGGATTGCCCCCTCTATCAATTATTATATTAGAACATAAATTCATAGGTTTATGATTTACAAATTGCACCAAACGAAATTGATAATATGAAAAAATATATAATTTACATATTTTTCCCTATACAACATGTCTTGTTATAATAAAAATCGTTTTGTTTAATTTTTCATTATAAACAATATTTATTTAGTGTAAACAATTTTGTATTACATGACAAACCCCTGCAAAATAAATGTGCCACAAAATAAACATTGTATGAGAATCTGTGTCTTAATTTTCGTGTATTAATTTGTCACGTGCCTAGGGTTAATTATAATAGTAATAATATATTTGATAATAAAGTATAATATATTCGATAATAATAATATAAATGTTTTTTTCATTTTATTGTGATGTCCTAATATATTTGACAGAGATTTTGTGGGGGTGCAATCCGTGGCAGGGGGGCATTTTAGCGTATAACACCAACTTTACCGCAGTTCACCTCAAATTTCCCCTCCTGGTCAGCGAGATATATATATATTTCCTGTTCATGTCTGACTAATCCCAAACACCTAATAAAAATAAAAACATGTCAAGTTAAAGCTCGGATCTCACATATTGTCAAGTTGAAGCTGAGCTCGAGCTGGTTAAGAAGTCACTCTGTGTGTCCTGAATCACACAAACAGCTAACATTACTGTCCGAGCGCTTTTAAATCACATCTACAACTCGGTCAGCTGAAAGATGAACACACAGGACATTTATTCTAATCACTGGAACTTGCCTAGTCATGACACCACGTGATCACTGTGTGACACAATGCTAAGAAATGCTGAGTGAAACGAGTTATAACTTCAGCTTGTACAAAAGATGTGTCACTAATTCCACAAATCCACTCAGATGATGAAACATATTGACCTTAAGCAGCTTTTAAACACTTTCAGTGGTGAAGCGGCTGCGTTACTCAGCAATGAACCGCAGCTTGTGCTTCGTTAAGACTCCAACAGCGTCTGTCTCTCCGTCACGGAGTTCACTGTCACCCGATATTAGGGTCCCGCCCCCTTTTACACCATTAGATGGATTGATGTCACTCATCTTCATTTCATCCAATCGGAGCGTTTAAGAAACAAAACAAAGCGGCTACAAGAGATGTGGGTTAGGTTGCATCGCGCACATGTTAACTCTGTACATCTCAAACTAACTTTGTGTCAAACAGTCTGGGGAATCTACATACAAGGCCACGCCCCCTACACACACACACACACACTCAGAGTTTTCCTGCGCGTGTGGAAGATGTCACGTGCTGTACTGGTGTCTGAAGCGCTACAGAATGTTCTGGACAGTGGGAGGAGTTTGTCAGTGGGAGGAGTTTATCTTTACCTCAGAACAACACAGAAAACAGAGGAGGAGAATCCAGCAAGCTGTTACCATGAGTGAGTTATTAAGTCTCATATAATCCTTATTCTCATCATATTAAACTCATAGTATTTTATTTTTCCTCATTGTGTCCAGCTTTGGCCAGTTTATATGAAACATTGTCTTTCAGTGTCACTTACATAGTTTAGTGTAGCATGTAGATAACACTGCTAACACACTGCCTCATGTAGCTTAGCACAAACATGTTAGCTCCCGGTGGCTAAGCTAATGCCTTATGTAGATTACAGATGGTTGTCAGTATCAGCTGTGGTGTAAATGTTCTAATGTATTTCACTCAGTTTTGTGTAGCTTTAGCTTACGCTAGCTATTTGGTTCAGGTTTTGGTTAGCTTATGACTCTGCTATCTATAATGTTATTTAGCACAAACACTTTAGCTCCAGGTGTACAAAAGTCTTTACAACAAATGTTATGTTTGTGTTTTAAAGCCTTGTTTTAGTTAGTTTTTTTGTTTTCTTTTCATTTTTCAGTAACCACGCATTACTGTTATTAATTTGTACATAAATGCTGCTCACATATTACTGTAGCCCAGTTTGTAGTCAGACTTTAGACATTTATATGTTTATAAGTAACTGAAAAAAAAAACACACAAATGTCAGGACATGTCAGAACTTCTTTACGGCCCCAAAACCCCCTACAGACCCCTAAGGGGTTTTATTTTTTAAAATTATTTTATTTGATTATAACACAATAAGCATCAATAATTAGTTTACAAATTAATAATAATTTCTTAATATAATGAAGTGGATTTATAGCATATAATTTATTTATTTTTATAGGATATAATAGCATATTTCATCCACTAGATGGCAGTAAAGCACTTCTGTTTATTGCAGGGGTCGGCAACCATAAACACTCAGACATTTGGACCTGTTGGCTACAGAATAGAAAACAATGGGAGCCGCAAAACCATTTAAACCATCTAAAATGAGGATAACACTGCATATATATATATATTTTTTTTTTCTTCTTTGAGCTATGTATAAAATAACATCATGTGTGGCATTTATAAAATCAGTGAACTGCTACAGAGAAAACGAAATTTTATTTCTGCAACAAAAACATTTTGAACTCAATGTCTATTTACGTCCTCCTCGTATTAATGAAATAAATAACCGAACTAAAATTATCAACCTGCAGTAAACCAAAAAATGCCGTCTGCTTCTGTGTGACATCATAGTTTACTCACGTGTACTGGAGTGTGCAGTCAACGGTCAACAAAAAAAGGAGTTCGAAAAAAGCTTCATATATTTTTCATCATCATTATTATCAACATAATCATATTAACATGAGACAATAATTTAAACTGTAATCAAATCAAGTCTTTAATATTATACAGGCTCGTAATCTGTAAAAAATAAATACATCTTGGTACATCTTTAATCAATGATTATTATTATTATTATTATCAATAATATGGAGGAAGTGACGTCAGCGCTGGTGACTTCGCAGGGTGTTCTGAATGGTTCTGAAGTTTTGTTGAGGAAAGTTCCCTTCACCGACATTCATCACAAACGGAGTAGGGAGTAGGGAGCACGCTGTGAAGTGCACTTCAGGATGGAGCTCAGCTCGGGCCTTGAAAACCTCAATAACTCGTGTGCCGGCGTGTGTCACACATCAGTGCACATTGTGAGTGACAAAAAATTAAACACGTTTTATTTTAATGTTACTAGATCACCATAATCTTCAAACTTAGAATTACATTTGAAAAAAATAACGAGCTAAAATTACATTCATTTCAAATAAATACTCATTATTTATTGTCCAAAGTCACAGTGAGCCGCAGCAGAGGGATGAAAGAGGCGCGTGTGGCTCCAGAGCTGTGTGTGGACGACCCCTGGTCTAGTAAAAGTTTTTTGACCTGCTGAGGGCGCTGTATTTAGGCAGCTGCTTAATAATAATAATAATAATAATAATAATAATAACACATTGTTGTTAAGAGGTGTTAAGTCCTCATCATGTTTAACTCTGAATATGAGACATTATTTTAAAATTATATAAATGTGTTTATTATGTGTTTTTGTGTATTTATCTGTGTTCTTCTGAGAATAGAATAGAATCTTTATTGTTATTGTACAAAGAGTGGCATTTGATTTGCAATTTAAAAAATAAACAAAATAAAGCAAAATAAATAAACAAAATAAAGTAGAGCAGTATACACTTAATGTGATATTAATTTTTCCCTGCATGTGATTTACTCAACTCAAACACAGATCATCACAATATACAAAAATAATAAACATTAAAGCACTTTCATTTCATTAATTGTATAAAAATAGATGATTGTTACACAATAGGAGAAAAAGCAAATAAAACTCTGCATAATGCAAAATATTGAATTGTTCTCATTCTGCAAGGCTAAAAAGTCACCTTTGCTTGTATATCACTTATTAAGATGTAAAATTAAAATTAACTTGCCATCACTCATTAAAAAGTGAGAATATTGAATAAAACCTGAGATCACAAAACAAACATCTGAGAATATTAAAGAAATATTAGATTATCAAACAAAATCCTGAGAATAAGGAAAGAAATTGGAGAGTTTGAAGGAAACCTGAGAATTTCACATGAAAATCTGAGAATACGTAATGAAACTTGCAACATACACAGCTCCCTAATAGAGACTGCAACAAAACATTCATTTCAATGATATGTCTTATAGTTAAACACACAGCATGAAACCTATACGCATATATTGTGTGCATATTGTTTACAAAGACAAGATATTCAGATGAATTGTCAGAAATGTGTTGTAAAGGGAAAGCTGGAAACATTTGGTTAAGTAATAATGGAGCTGATTTAACTCTCCCTAATCTATTTGCTAATAACAAGGTGAGAAAATGAACATGGTTCATGCATGAAATTATTGAAAGTAGAATCAAATCATTGTTTGTGTTTATAAAAGTTGAAATGGAATTTCCTGAGAAAAGGCCTTTGGGGGCGTGTCTCAGTCACATGGTCCCTGTCTTTCTGAGATTTCTCCTCCACCTCATCATATTCTGTAAAATAAACACATTTACCTCTTTAATATATCCTTTGTATTGGATTAATAGTCATTGTTTTGTAAAAGCTTCAAATACAGTAAATGATGCACTATGTAGGATTTCTTTGATCTTTAAACAATAAATGAAGAGAATAGAGGACATTTATCAGATGAGTTTTCTTAATATTAACACAGGCCATGTGTATAAGATGTGATGGAGACGTCCATCAAATTTCACATCATTTTACAAACTGATTCAAAACAATAATCCATTTTCTATAGTATTACATTTCTATTGTCCTGTTACATGTTTGGAATAAATAGATTCCAGTCCTTACAAGATTGTGTTTATAAAACTGTGGAAATAAAAGAGCCATAAATATCCAGGTCTTATCTAAAGTGTGTAATAAATCTGGCTGCATTTGTTAAATGACAGAACAGAGATTTGTTATAAATGTCACAGCATGCTAGGTCATGCCCATATCTCAGTCAAGATCATGATCACCTGCACACTCCTGCTCCACGATCCATCCCGTTCCTTGCTTTTCACCACCTCATTCACCGCTCCAAACACACCTGTTCTCAATTTCTGATCATCACAGCTCTCTATTTAACGCACCTTCAGACAACAGCTTTCTGCCAGATTATTGTGTGCTATTCATGCCCAGTATTCCAGTGTTTCTCTTTGCTTTGAACTCCCGGATCTCGACCACGCTCTGTTTTCACGACCTCGTCTTTGTCTCACGCTACGGATCTTTCGTCTATACGGATTTACTATTGCTGACCCTTGGATTTGTTTATCGGCCACAAGCTCTGATCACGGACTTTCTCGGTTTCACGTTTCTGACCTCTGCCTGTTCTTCGACCACAAGCTATTGTTTTGGATCTAGCAGCCTGCGCGATTCGTCTGCCTCGCTTCGCGGAATTGTCATCACCGGCAAACAGCGTATGCACTTTCTACACGCGCCGGCTCGGTACTTCCGCATTCCTGCCACGGAGCCCATTCAGAGAAGCAGTGAGCGCGCTCTCGGCACTTCCGCATTCCAACCATTGAGCTCATTGACTATAAGCGCTGCACTCGCTCTCTACATACACCGGCTCTACTCTGCATTCGCGCTGCAGAGCTCGTGCAGAGAAACAGTAAAAGCTCACTCTGCGCTTGGATGCTTCACCCCCATGCGCGCCCGTGACAGTATAATCTGGCCATTAATGAATCTAGCAGAGGCTGTACAATTAAGAGGGGCACTAGAGAAACAGGGGGCTCTTGGACACTCACCAGCAGAATATCCAGCAGATAACTTGCTCCCTCCATAACGTTACAGAGGCTTTAGCTGCTCTCATCTTGCAAATAAAGCAAACACAAGCACATCCAGCTCCCATTCTCCAGCCTCCTCTTCCTGGGCACTCTATCAATCATGAACCATGCCTCCCTGCACCGCCCACTTACGACGGAAATCCGTCCACCTGCCGCTCATTTTTATCTCAGTGCTCCCTTGTGCTTGAGCTGCAGGCATCATCTTTTCACACTGAACGCTCCAAGGTTGCCTACATCACTCTCCTTTCTGGTAAAGCAAGAGAATGGGTGACAGCCTTATGGGATGCCCAGATGCCCTGCTGCTACACGTACAAGACTTTCACTGATGAAATGAGACAGGTTTTCGATCGTTCATTCACGGGGCGTCAGGCGGCAGCTCAGTTACTTGAACTACGTCAGGGATCTCGATCTGTCTCTGATTATGCTATTGATTTTCGGACTCTGGCTCCCTCTTGTGGTTGGAAAAATCGGGCACTCTTCGACACTTTCCTTCACGGACTCTCTGACCCAGTCAAGGATGAGTTAGCAGCCCGAGAGCTCCCTTCCAACCTTCAGGGGCTCATTGACCTGGCTACAAGTATTGACGCCCGCAAACGAACACGACAAAGGGAGTCTCGTCAGTTCCTCAATGTACCCGCTCCTAACACAGACACACCTAAGCCCCCCCCCCCAGAACCTATGCAGGTCGACTGCGCGCACATCTCGTCCAAGGAACGTCAACGTCGGAAGGATGATGGTGCATGCTTCTACTGTGGTCAGGTTGGCCACGTCGTACGAACCTGTCCATTAAAAAGCCGGGACACCCCGGTAGTTCTGGGGGTACGGGGCAGTTCTACACTACACCCATCTCCTAACCTTCGCTCTCGCTTCCCAGTGACCCTGATTTATGACAATCGGCCTCACGTCACACACGCCCTAGTAGACTCTGGAGCAAACCAGAATTTAATCTCCTCAGCTATGGTTTCTCAACTCAAGATTCCACACACCCCACTTAACCAACCATTTAGCGTACAGGCCCTTGATGGCAGCAAGCTCTCCTCAATCACCCACCGCACTGCTCCAGTCACATTGCAGTTTTCTGGTAATCATGTTGAGACCACCATGTTCCTCATCGTTAAGAGTGCTCATGCACCTATAGTTCTGGGTCTTCCATGGTAAAAACTACATAACCCTCACATCGACTGGGCAAGGAGAAGCATCCTGGATTGGAGCCCTACTTGCCACTCCTCATGCCTCCGTTCCGCTGCCACCAGAAGCGTCTTGCCCACCTCTCTGGAGGAGATCCCTGACCTTTCCAAGGTCCCTGCCGAGTACCACGACCTTCGCCAGGTGTTCAGTAAGTCACATGCCATCTCATTACCTCCTCACCGTCCATATGACTGTGCCATCGACCTACTTCCAGGCACCACTCCACCTAAGGGGCGACTCTACTCTCTCTCACGTCCCGAGAGAGAAGCCATGGAAAAATACATCTCTGAGTCACTTTCAGCTGGAATCATACGACCTTCCTCCTCCCCTGCAGGGGCAGGCTTTTTCTTTGTGGAAAAAAAGGACAAGTCCTTCAGACCCTGCATCGATTATAGAGGCCTTAATGAGATTACAGTCAAGAACCGCTACCCACTTCCCCTCATGTCTACCGCGTTTGAATTACTCCAGGATGCCCGCCTGTTTTCCAAGTTAGACCTAAGAAACGCTTACCACCTGGTCAGGATAAGAGAGGGTGATGAGTGGAAGACTGCATTCAACACCCCTACGGGTCATTATGAGTACCTGGTTGTTCCATTTGGTCTGACCAATGCACCGGCAGTTTTTCAGGCACTCATTAATGATGTCCTTAGAGACTTTCTCAACGTTTTTTTGTTCGCTTACCTTGACGACATTCTAATCTTCTCTCACTCCTTAGAGGAACATAAGCTCCACATGCGTCAGGTCCTTCAACGTCTGCTGGAAAATAAACTCTTATGTCAAGGCTGAGAAGTGTGAGTTTCACTGTGAGTTCATCTCCTTCCTGGGGTATGCCATTTCACCATCAGGTATGCAGATGGACCCAGTCAAGGTAAAGGCCGTCACGGATTGGCCAACACCATCGTCAAGGCGGGAGCTTCAACGCTTTTTGGGCTTCGCTAATTTCTATCTGCGTTTTATCCGTGACTAAAGCACGGTGACAACCCCACTCACATCCACCAAGATCCCCTTTCGATGGAACCCCCTAGCAGAGAAGGCCTTCAATGAGCTCAAGCAGCGCTTTACCACAGCACCCATCCTCACCTTTCCTGATCCATCTCTCCAGTTCATTGTCGAAGTTGATGCTTCCGAGACAGGAGTGGGAGCCGTGCTTTCTCAGAGAACACCAAAGGACAACAAACTTCATCCATGCTCTTTCTTTTCTCGTCGGCTCACGCCCCCTGAACGGAAGTATGACATTGGGGATCGTGAGTTGCTAGCAGTTAAGGTTGCTCTCGAAGAATGGAGACATTGGTTGGAAGGAGCTGAACACCCATTTCTTGTTTGGACTGATCACAAGAACCTAGAGTACCTCAAGTCAGCCAAAAGACTCAATTCACGTCAGGTCACTGTTCTTTTCACGGTTTAACTTCATGCTGTCATATCGCCCAGGAACCAAGAATACTAAGCCCGACGCCCTCTCCCGACAGTTTCCCACCCCCCAGGACATATCCACAAGGGAAACCATTCTCCCCCCCAGTGCCTTATAGCTGTAACCCGGTTAGATGTCCTGCAATCTCTTGAACAGGAGCCAGGCCCCAGTAATGTCCCACCTGGGCTACTTTTCGTCCCACTCTCTGTTCGCTCCCAAGTCTTAGAATGGGGCCAAAGCTCTAAGCTAGCCTGTCACCCAGGGGCGACTCGCACCTTCTCAATGCTCAATCAACGCTTCTGGTGGCCAACCATCAAGGAGGATGTTAAAAGCTTTGTGGCGTCTTGTGATATCTGCACCAGGAATAAGACAACAAATCGTCCACCTGAGGGACTCCTAAGACCCCTTCCCATTCCCCATTGCCCTTGGTCTCACATTTCACTGGACTTCATAACCGGATTGCCACCTTTCAACAATAATACCTGCATTTTAACAGTTGTTGACCGGTTTTCCAAGTCAGCCCACTTCATTCCTCTACCAAAGCTTCCATCTGCCAAGGAAACATCTGAACTCCTTATCTCCCACGTTTTCAGAATCCATGGCCTCCCATCGGATATAGTCTCGGATAGGGGCCCGCAGTTCTCTGCACAATTTTGGAAAGCCTTCTGTGGCCTTATTGGTGCCACCCCCAGCCTCTCATCAGGATTTCACCCTCAGAGCAATGGTCAAACCGAGCGCATGAATCAAGAATTGGAGAAATCTCTGAGATGCATGACCTCACAGGATGCAGCTTCTTGGAGTCGTTTCCTCCCTTGGATTGAGTATGCGCATAACTCGCTCCCCACCTCCTCCACAGGCATGTCACCTTTTCAGTGTTGCCTCGGCTATCAACCACCACTGTTTCCAACCCAGGAGGAAGAAACTGCTGTCCCTTCAGCTCAAGCCTTCATCCGTCGTTGTAAAAGGACATGGCAACGAGCTCGTGCTCAATTACAACGTTCCATGGCCATTTTTCAGCACAAGGCCAATCTCCACCGCTCAGCTGCTCCAGTTTACAGAGTTGGACAAAGAGTTATGCTCTCCACACGTAACCTACCACTCAAGACTACATCCCAGAAACTCTCGCCTAAGTTCATTGGCCCATTCACAATCTCTCGTGTCATTAATCCATGCTCCATCAGACTGGCCCTGCCATTATCCATGCGGCGAATTAACCCCACGTTCCACGTCTCCCATGTCCGCCGTTTGGTCCCGTGTCCTTTGTCACCAACCCCACGCCCTCCTCCTCCACCTCGACTTATAGACGGGGGTGAAGCCTTTACCGTCCGCAGACTCCTTAAATCCCGCCGCCGTGGGCGCGGCCTCCAGTACCTGGTGGATTGGGAGGGCTATGGACCCGAGGAAAGAAGTTGGGTACCAGCCAGGTTCATCTTGACCCGCTCTCTGATCACAGAGTTTCACAATCTCCACCCCGAGGCACCCTCAAGAACGCCAGGTGTCGTTCGTAGAGGGGGGGGTACTGTGACAGCACGCTAGGTCATGCCCATATCTCAGTCAAGATCATGATCACCTGTACACTCCTGCTCCACGATCCATCCCGTTCCTTGCTTTTCACCACCTCATTCACCGCTCCAAACACACCTGTTCTCAATTTCTGATCATCACAGCTCTCTATTTAACGCACCTTCAGACAACAGCTCTCTGCCAGATTATTGTGTGCTATCCATGCCCAGTATTCCAGCGTTTCTCTTTGCTTTGAACTCCCGGATTTCGACCACGCTCTGTTTTCACATCCTCGTCTTTGTCTCACGCTACGGATCTTTCGTCTATACGGATTTACTATTGCTGACTCTTGGATTTGTTTATCGACCACGAGCTCTGATCACAGACTTTCTCGGTTTCACGTTTCTGACCTCTGCCTGTTCATCGACCACGAGCTATTGTTTCGGATCTAGCAGCCTGCGCGATTCGTCTGCCTCGCTTCGCGGGATTGTCATCACCGGCAAACAGCGTATGCACTTTCTACACGCGCCGGCTCTGCACTTCTGCATTCCTGCCACGGAGCCCATTCAGAGAAGCAGTGAGCGTGCTTTCGGCACTTCCGCATTCCAGCCACTGAGCTCATTGACTAAGCGCTGCACTCGCTCTCTACATACACCGGCTCTACTCTGCATTCGCGCTGCAGAGCTCGTGCAGAGAAACAGTAAAAGCTCACTCTGCGCTTGGATCCTTCACCCCCACGCACGCCCGTGACAATAAAAACAGTAAGCTGATGTTTATATTATATATCACAGGTAATATTTACAGCTGGTCTTATCTAAACTCTTTAATAAATGCACTTGTTAAATGACAGAACAGAGAGAACATTTGTTGTAAAAACTCTTCTGAAAGTTGATATTTATTATATACCATATAGAATCTAATCATACAGAATCTAATCTTTGACTTTGCTGTTTGTGCACTTATGTACATTACAGAATAAACAAGAAGTCACTCACCTTCTGTCTCTCCTCCATCCTGTTCCTCAGTGATGACATCATCATAATCTTCTGGATTGTCTAATCAACAAAGAAATGAAGTAATAAACCAGTGTGTGTGTTGCTCTTATAGGAAAATACTGAGTAGAACAGGACGTTTGTACGAAACATAAAAGCAAACAGAAATTATTTAAATATATAATCTATTACATATTAACTTAATCATACTGATTTTATATTATATACACAAAGTTGTGAACTTAAAATAGAAAAATTTCATGCAAATGAAGAGCTAAAAACTATATATAATATAATATATAATATATATATATATTATACATACACTATTAAATTGATAACATATTACACTGATTAATGTATTTAGAAATAATATAATAAAATAATATAATTTATCATTATAATTTCTTAATTATTAATTAAATTTAATATATTACATGGTGTAAGTGCTATATGTACATATATGGAGCTCATGTGTACTTCCCTTCCTCTGTGGCAGTACCACTCTGGACCAGTAGGGGCGCTTTTCATGTGAATCTCGTTTGAGGCCTTAAAATCTTGACTTTATAACATTTTGTTTCTTTTCATCAACATTTTTAAATTCACTTTGGATTTGTTTGAATACTACTAGCATTTTTTTAATTATTATACATTACAGAGTATAGATTAAATAAATTCTTTAACATTTAATTAATTATTGTTCAATTGTATTAAGATACATTTAAGATTTTTCAAATATTCTTTAATTGCTTAACTCTGTAAAATATCTGAATTGTATGAGATGTGGGTGTGGCTTATATTGAATGCAGTAAATGCGGCACTAATGCTAATAATTAAATAATAGAAAAATTCTAGTAAAACACTCATATTTAGACAAATAAATTTAGGAATTATGAGATAGAATGACAGATATAGGTAATTCTTATTAATTACAAAAAATAACATTATTTTTCATAGTTAAAAATGAATGTATATATATCATAGGTAAGTAAAAAATGTGATCATTTAAAATTAAAGGAATTAATTAATTCCCTACATTATGAATTGTTGAGTTCTTTTAGATGTGAGTGTGACTTGTGTGAAATGCAGCAGACGAGATGTTGATGTTAATCAGCATTTAGCGTCTCAGCACTGTGAGCTCTTGGAGCTACACTTTACTACACTTATAGCAAGACTTTGTTGTTGTGTGTTTGTTTTTCATCAGTTAATGTGGAGCGTCTGCTGTACACGTCCCTGTGGATGAGCTGTTACTATAGAAACCATAATGTAGTGGAACGAGTGCATTAATATAAAGCTGTGATTTACAGCTGCAGTACTGTCAGAGCTGCTGTTCTAGAAAATTCATCAACATCAATCAGAATGCAGAATTCAGCATGCACATTGTTTAAAGTTTATTCTAGAAATGTTTAAGCTGATGTTTTTGAATAAGAGAGAAACTCCCTGACCTGTGGTGATGTTTGTGTTTGTTTCAGCGGTAACTGCATCATCATAGTTCTCGGACACGTCCTCTGTCAGAATGTAGAGATAAAAGCTATTAAATCCACATGAACGTCATTAATGATCATTTGGATGCTTGTGGATGCAACACTGTCACATTATTATCATACCTGTCAGTAGAACTGACTTCTGATCAGCTGTAATGGCCTCATCATAATTCTCAGCTTCATCCTCTACACCAAAACACAGAGATTTAAAGAGATTGAAAGTTTACTGAAGTGGCAGTTTGTACACTGTGGATTTGATGACACGATGCAGAATGACATCGTATGACGTGTGTGTGTGTGTGTGTGTGTGTGTGTGTCCCAAATCCCCAAACAGAAGCACACCCTCCAGGTTATCAGGGATGGGTCCAGCAGTGACGGCATCATCGTAGTCCTCTGGGGGCTCGACTCTTCCTGTATCACCTAAATGAAATAAAAGCAGAGGCTCTGTACAAACAGCTCCATCACATTCTGACCTCATGCTTTAATGTCAAGTCACTCAATTGATCTGATCAGTTAACAACTGCACCCACTTATGAAGTCACTGGTGTCGATGACATCATCATAATACTCCGCCTTTTCTCCAAACCCAGACTTTACTGGAAAAAGAAGAGTTTGTGTGTTTGGGCTTTTAAACACATTTATACTCAATAAAATCCTCATCCAAAGAAGCTTTGATAAATGTGATAAGAGGGATTTCAGAAGCTTCAAGTAAGATAAGGTTGATTGTGAGATCTCATGTGTCAGCATTAAAACACTGGAATTACTGTCATTCTTCTATACAATACGTCATAATCACGTCTCAGAAAGGACACATTTAGTCATTTCTGATTTTTAATTGCAATTCGAATATCTTTCAGTTAATGGAGTCAGACAAACTCACACTTTGGCCTTTTTTACCTGAGAGAAGCTCATCATCCACATGCTCATACCCAGAATGCAGTTCTTCAGAGAGGAGACTTCCTGTTAGAGGAGAGCAGGACAGGCATGAGACATACGCACACGCGGAGATTCATGAAAACACACATTCTGTATGAAACGTTTGAACATTCGGCAAATAAGATACATGTCACATAAACACACACACACACACACACACACACACACACACCGGGTTTAAGGCAGGGAGAGGAGGGGGGGGGGATGCACCTGCACAGGAAAGCCTGCACTCTTGCATGCACACTCACAAACACATGCTCACACACACACACAGAGAGAGAGAGAGAGAGAGAGGCCTTTTTCAGACGTCTGATATTTAACATTTGGAGTTTTATCAGTTCATAACAGACAGTGTTTCTGTCCAGTGTCCACATTGTCAGATATTTATCTATTTATCTCTTTCTTGCTTTCTTTCTGTCTGTGTGTGTGTGTGTGTGTTTATGGCGGTGCTGAAGGGGACTTCCCCCAGGACACACTAGAACCTCCACTGTTTGTGTAATTCAGACACACCTCACCTTTATGTAAATGTTCCTCACGGTTTCATTCAGACAGGCCTCAAGACCGCGCGGTAAAAGACACAGTACGAGTGTGAGATCTTTGCCATTCTCATGAGATTCTATTGTACAAGTGACGTCTAACAAAATTCATCAAAAACTCTCCAGACAACCAGCCGGGTTGGAAATATTCTAAAGCAAATATGTGTGTGTGTGTGTGTGTGTGTGAGAGAGAGAGAGAGAGATAGAGAGAGAGTGTGTGTGTGTGTGTGTGTGTGTGTGTGAGAGAGAGAGAGAGAGGGTGTGTGTGTGAGAGAGAGTGTGTGTGTGTGTGTGTGTGAGAGAGAGAGAGAGAGTGTGTGTGTGTGTGTGTGTGTGTGTGTGTGTGTGTACAGTGCCGGCCCGTTCAACAGCTAATATAGTGTGTGGCCCAGGGCCCCGTGAACGGTATTAAAAGCATTTCTTTCTCACCACAACAGAAAGTGAACATAAACATATGGTTGTACTCGTGACACACGCACACATTAAACATTCATTCAAATTGCTGAAACGATAATAAAACAAAACAACAGTATAAATTACTCTATTATTAGGTGGCTGTCCTGCAACCTCAATAAACAAGCTACAGTTAGTCCAAAATGCAGCCGCCAGGGTTCTGACTAGATCCAGAAAATCTGATGATATAACCCCAATATTATCATCCTGCACTGGCTACCTGTTCAGTTTAGAATTAATTACAGAATAGCATTACTTACGTACAAGGCTCTAAACGGTTTAGCTCCCACACCTTAAGATCAGAAAACTCCGGACTACTGGTAGTTCCCAGAATATCAAAATCTACAAAAGGAGGTTGGGCTTTTTCATATTTAGCTCCAAAACTTGGAACAGCCTTCCTGACAGTGTTCGGGGCTCAGACACAGTTTCCCAATTTAAAAGTAGACTTAAGACGCATCTCTTTAATCTGGCATACACTTAATTCATCTTCATAATGAATACCTCATACTCCTGAATGGCAACCACGCTAATCCTCTCCATATGTTTTGTATTCTTCTACCCACCCCGAGGCATCTGGAGATTGTTCCAGCTTCAGTAGACAGAGACCAACCCTGTGAGGATCCTGAGGTCTCCAGAGAAGGACCTGCTCCAGCTGGATTGTTCTTCATGATGGATTGGATCTACACATGCTGCTCCTGAGCTCCCAGTGATCCAGACCCCCATCTGCTCTCTGCACCTGTTGACTCATCCCTGTGCTGAACTGGACTTAATTTAAGTAACTTCTGTTATATCGAACTTTCTGCTGCATAACACACACGATGTTATATAATTACTATCTGTTATCACCCAGATGAGGATGGGATCCCTGTTGAGTCTGGTTCCTCTCAAGGTTTCTTCTTGTTGCCATCTCAGGGAGTTTTTCCTTGCCACTGTCGCCGTCACCCTTGGCTTGCTCATCAGAGACAGTCTTATCTAGACACATTTCTCTCACTACAAGACACACCCATAAATTTTCTGTTCATTTTTGTGAAGCTGCTTTGAGACAATGGCCGTTGTTAAAAGCGCTGTAGAAATAAAATTGCATTGAATTGATTAAAAGCATAAAAGAATCGAAACACACACGGAAACACCACAGACTAATTTACATAACACGGCGTGTGATATACTGGGAGAACTGGAGTGCCGTAATGATCATAGTATTCGTGCACATAGATTCCACTATATCTCTTCAAATTGCTCACATTTGATAGAAAGTCAAAAACATTCATTTTAGATCTGCCTTCAACATTTATTAATGTTTCATTGTTTATTAGGCAGCTGTGTGACAGAAAAGGTCAGAAAAGGTGCTGTCAGAAATAAAGTTCCTGACCTGGTCCCGCTGTCCCCCGGTGCTCAGGGACTACAGGACAACCTGGACCTGCTGCAGCACCTCCTGTCAGACCTGGACAACACCAACACCGTCATCTTCCAGAAAGATCCAGCTCTCAGGGAACAAACACTCATTTAAACTATTGTAGGGACACATGAGACTGAACATTCTAGAAACTAAACCCACAGAGGACTGACAATGAGCACACACCCGCAGGTCCACAAACGGGACAAACATCCAGTCGAGACCCTGCAGGCAGAATTCTGCAAAATGATCTGAACAGAAACACCAGGAATAACAGAATGAGGCCGAGATCAGTTACTGATGAAAACACAAAAGAGACATTACGTTCTGGAGACGCCTAAAAGAGAGCGAGCCACGCCCACTCCATTATAAAGCTCTGCAGTACCAAGAGTCGAGCAAAGACACCATCATCAGTCCAACCACCCTCATCCCACTGGTCCTGAGTCACTGCAGCACAACACGACACGACACAACACACACTAACACACCACCGTCACACCACAACACAACAGTCACACACTAACACACACTAAGACGTCACCGTCACACACATTAACACATTGCCGGCACACACTAACACACACACATTAACACACCGCCGTCACACACTAACACACATTAACACACACTAACATAATAAAGACTCGTGACCAAAGTCACAAAATTAACAAAGACGATTAGAATAAACCAAATGAAACACTAAAAGTAACTATTTGAACTTTTGGGAAACACATTGTTGAGTGAGACACAGTGTTATCTGGCCCTAAACACACACTACAGACTATCTGAACACGGTGACCCAAAGCTAAGAGACACCCAGACGGAGTACAGACTCAGAGAGCAGCGTCTGGGTGTAGAGACGGGGGACACAGACAGACCTGAGACGCTCAATAACACAGAGACAGAGCTGCACTTCCTCACTGAACGTCCGAAATATCACCACATTCACACTGAACTCTTCACCAAACTCAATAAAATGATCCCCAATTTCAACCGAACCCCCCCGACCCCCCCACACACACAAACTGCATCACCTACTGGAAGCACAGGGACAGGGCACACTAACAGCAAAATACACACACACACACACACACACACAAACACACACGCACACACTGCCCCACCTATTGACCACACATTTCATATCACACACACACACACTTTATCTTTAACTAAATACTATTTTCTGTATGTGAGGGAGAGAGAGAGAGAGATAGTGTGTATGTGTATGTGTATAGATGTGTATGTGTGTGTGTGTGTGTGTGTGTGTGTGTGAGAGACACAGTTACAGTTTAAGTAGTGTTTTATCCTCTTGGGATGAGAATGTGCTCATAGGGTTAGTTAGGGTTACGCTGAGGACTCTGTCTGAACATCTGTCCAATACAATACACGTCATGTAGACACATAGTATGTGCAGACACACACAAACAGACACACAGACACAGACACACACACACACACACACACACACACACACACACACACACAAGGAGTAAGGCAGAGAGAAGGGGGATGCACCTGCACAGGAAAGCTTGCACACACACACACACACACACAGACACACACACACACACAGGGTGGATTAAGTGACAGCTCCCCGGGGTGACATCCTGCCAGCGGCGGCACTGATCTGAACGCTCAGGATGGTGAGAACATTTGCATGATGAGTTTTCTATCAGTCTTTTGCGTGCCACATATTTTCATGTCAGCGTGTGGGACATTAATCTCCAGCCCTGATTCTAGTTTGTGAACGAGGCAGGGGACTGACTGAAGCTCTCCCACTCAGTTGTACGAGATGGGGAGGGAGCGGATGAGATGGACATCACCTCAGGTCTCCTGCAGGAACCCCGGGGCACGTGCCCCAGTACTGATCTGCTGAGCCCCAGTAACATCTCACACTCAACTTTTAACAAGTCCTAGATTTGCCACTGGATTCATTTAGACTGATCATAATGTGGAGGATTTTTAGATCCACAACGTCAAAGCAACACCGTTTAACTCACAATACAAGCACACGTGTGTGTGTGTGGATCATATCTGTGCTTAAAACAAGTATTGATGCAGCTCACCATGATGAGACTAAAGTAAGGTTCATGAATAATCATAATTACAATAAATAATGTTCTAATAATAATAATTCTGCTGATAGACGTCTAATAACAGTTATGATTTCATCATGCGGATTGGAGTAGGTTTGCCTCTCAAGCTACTTCTGACACTCACACGGACATTAATCTATACACCTCTTCTGTTTTGGATCACAAAGCCACCATCAACAATGTAACAACTGTGAAGCAGATTACATCATACCCTAATCAGAAGTCATGGATGAATAGGGAAATTCATCTCCTGCTCAAGGCCTGTGTGTGTGTGTGTGAGAGAGAAATTATATCCTACAGTAAATCCTCACAGTATTATCAATGATGAGGTTTATTCCATAGCATTTCGTAGTGCAAGTGATTAAATTAATTACAGTGTTGCACAAAGTTAGATGTGTCTTTATTTTGCCCCCCCCCCCTAATTTGACATGAAATAGCTGATGTGCAAATGTTATCGTCCCTCTACATGTCATGAGGTGTGTATTTAGTATTGAGTGATTTGATCATTTGCATGCAGTGAATTTCAGCTCCAAGTTGAACTAGAATACAATAAGTGTGATGTAGAACAGTCCACATATCACTCACCTCTTTGAGTGGAGCTCGTGATTCTTCTAGTGATGTATCTGTGGTTGATCTCCTCATAGACTGCCTCAGGCTGAGTCTTACGCCTCGTCTTAGAGACAACTGGGAGTGCAGAATAATAATAATCATAATAATAATCATAATAATACTTGGTGTTGTAGAGAGAATAAAGGGTGTGAATGTGTGGTACCTCTCCTGAGCACTCTGTTCTGGTAAAACAGTACCAGCAGAAGCACTAAGGCCAGGAAGAGCAGCGTTCCCAACACAAAGAGAACCAGTGGAGAGGAGTACTCTACATCACACATCACAGATGGGTTAACTTTAACCAAAACAGCCATAAAGTATTTTATATCACCAAATTACAAACATCCTGAAAATATAAATTGTTAAAAATGAATAAATTAAATGGCACTGAATAAGATGATTTAGAGCAGGAGTATAAGCCTTCTGTTCTGATTACTGCTTTTATTTCTGTTGATTTGATTTTCATGAAATGTGTAATGACCTCAGGTTATCTGCAATAATTTTATAAATACTGGAGGAAAATCTCAAATACAAAAGGAAGAACAATACTCAGATTTTACTCATCTACAGTATCCTTACTTGACCAGTGTATCTGAGAGGGAGTCTTTTGCTCATCTGCAGTAAGAAAATACACAAATCAATGAAAAGTTACACATGCAGGTTTCTCACAACAGACTTATCAAACTTAACTGTATACAGTCTTATGCAAAAGTTTAGGCACACCATGATAAATAACAGATTTTGTTGAC
This sequence comes from Clarias magur, assembly GCA_013621035.1. Taxonomy (NCBI): domain Eukaryota; kingdom Metazoa; phylum Chordata; class Actinopteri; order Siluriformes; family Clariidae; genus Clarias; species Clarias magur. Next base: position 12,588 of record QNUK01001179.1, on the reverse strand, counting down.
TTTTTAATTGAAAAGATGTTTCACACAGTCTCTCTTGGAAATGACAAAATTGCACAATATTTTCAGCAAACATTGGGGCATAGTTACTTACTGCATCCTTTGATGGAAGTAGGCGTGGCGGATCGTAAGACACTAGCAGTTCACTCAGATACTGCGGCGCGAGACCATTTAGTGCTTTATATGTCAATAGTAGTATTTTAAAATCGATGCGGAATTTCACAGGGAGCCAGTTGTCACGGGGGAGGCAGAGGAGGAAAGAACCCAATAGCAGACACAGATTCCCTTAAAGGAATTTTTATTAGAGGTTAAAAGATCAGGTAAACAATGGCTGGAGGAGCGTGTGTGTGAGTGAGAGAGTCAGCACGCAGCAGTAGGGGAGCAGCACGTGTGTGTGCGAGAGAGAGAGAGAGAGAAAGTCAATGCGCTCACGGAATGCCTCGGGGAATACCTTGTGACGTGACGAAGGGTTGGGCGAAGTCATGGGATCCTCCGTTAACCCGGAAGTGGAGACGCGCAAATTCCTCCCGGTTGTAGCGATGGACGCGGATTGTGCAATCAAGCTGTAGCGCTGGTTTTCCGACGCAAATCGGCTTCGCGAGCAGAGAGAGGAGGGCAGAGAGCTTCGGGTTATTTCCTGGAGGAGTAGGAGCTCGGCGAGTGTTGCAAGGATCCTTGCGAGAAGACGGAAACGCTTTCATTGGAGCGTGTCACAAGCCGTGGAATGAGAATCAGCGTCCTTTGCCAGGTAAGGGTCGATAACCAGAAGATCCAGCTGCGGGAGCTAACAAATCCAAAGGGGCGAGTCCAAAACCAGATTCTTTAAACAGGCAGGGTCATATACGAAATTCAGTCCGAGATATAGGCGAGGTAATCCGAGGGGCAGCGGGGTCAGCAACGAGACAAACCTTCAAAAACCAGAATATACACGAGGACGTGAGGCACACGAGCGAGACACTGCGGCACAGACTGATGCACTCGGCTTGCTTTTAAGGCCTAGGCATGACTCCTAACCAGATACAGGTGTGTCGCTGGGCACACCTAAAGCTCCGGGGTGGAGTTAGGGATGTGAGGAGCTAGGTGGGATGAGCTGGCTCGTGACACCAATGCAGTGTAGATAAGAGAGGGGTGGTTCTAGTGAGGACTCTCGCTGCTGAAAGTCTTTCAATTCTTGTACTTGGGATTTTCTCCCATTCTTTCTTGCAAAAGGCTTTTAGTTCTGTAATATTCTTTGGTCGTCTTGCATGCACAGCTCTTTCAAGATCTACCTAAAATTTTCAATGATGTTTAAATCAGGAGACTGTGATCAAAACCTTCAGCTTGCGTCTCTTGAGGTATTCCATAGTGGATTTCGAGGTATGTTTAGGATCGTTGCTACTTTTCTTCCCCAAAAATGCAGTTGCTGATTGTGGCCAAAAAGTTCTATTTTAACTTCATCAATCCACAGCACTTGTTTCCAAAAGGCTTCTGTAGATGTTCTGTTGCAGAACTTCTGACATTGGTCTTTATGATGGAAAGGCAGGTAAAGTTTTATTCTGCTGACTCTTCCATGAAGGTCTTCTGGAACGGTGCACCACCACTCCTGAGTCTGCTAAATCTTCCTGCAGGTTTTTTGCAGTCAAATGGGGGTTTTGATTTGTCTTTTTGACCAGCATACGGGCAATTCGATCTGAGAGTTTTCTTGGTCTTCCAGATCTCAACTTCACCTCCACAGTTCCCCTGAACTGCCATCTCTTAATCACATTTCTCACTTTGGAAACTGCAAGCTGACACTGCGTTGCTATCTTCTTGTAGCCTTCTCTTACGCAGCTGCTTAAATAAACCCATCGTTGTTGAGTGTGCGCAAGTGTCCGTATTTGTAAAGCTTTGAAATTGGCATTTACTAATGACAGCTGTTGCTGCAGATCTAATGAGCTGATTAAGATCTGAAACCTTATAAAAAGAATCTGAGACTCTGGAACTCTTAGGATGCCCAAACTTTTGCAGTGCCATAATAATGTTTTTATTTTTGTTCAATTTATTGCATAAGAAGAAACTATGCACCAATGTTTACTGAAATATTTATCATTATTTATTTATCAAAAGGTGCCTAAATGTGTCTTATGACAAGGTACAGACCAAAAAAAAATCTGACTCCACCCACCTGTGCAGTTAATATGAGCCACCTCATCACTATTATCACATCTGTTCTGTCCCCAGGGTGAAGATGGACACTGCCACAGATTAGAGTCGTGTTTCCTACACTTCAGATGATCCAGCCAGTTAGGAGCAGATTTGACTCTTGCTTCAGTGTTTGACAGACTGCCATGTCTTCCACAGTTCAGCTCTCGACACACCATGTTTACTGTCTCATCATCCATCTGATTGTGACACACATTACCCCAGGTTCCATTGTAGAACACTTCCAGATTCCCCTTACAGCCCTCTGTCAGTCGCAGCTCTTTAAATTCTGGGGAGAGAATTACAACTTATTAACTTTGTCTATATTTAACATGTAACAGTTTGAATCTCACTCATCACACTGTACCTGAGCACATGACTCGTACGTCCTTATGGTGTCCACATTCCCCCTCTTCACACAGCTGAAATCTGCAGTTAAACAGGGACGTCTCATTCCCATCACACTTCACCTTATTCAGCCATATGGACCCAGTTCCAGGACCAAACCAGGCTGGTATGTGGGTACTGAGGGCCACTCCACACTGCAGCTGTCTGCACACCACCTGTGCCTCCTCAATATCCCACAATTCATTACACACTGTTCCCTACTGGGTTAATAAAACCAGTAGTTGGGCCTAAAATGTTAATGTAAAAATCATTTTTAGAAAAAATCCTGTTATTTGAGACTAATACAGCTTATATAACTAATCTCCATATTAAATCAAAAATAAAAAAATACCTGTGTACCTGAGCAGGTGATGTACAGCTGTTCCCCGGAGCTGCAGTTGACAGGTTGTGCACTGCTGCAGTTCCCCAGATGAGCTTCACTCCCAGAGCAGCTGAAACCCGTTACACACATGTGTTTGTGTTCAGTGGTGGATGGAGAGGAGCGGTAGTTCAGCACAGAGCCACAGCCCAGCTGTCTGCAGAGCACAGACGCCTCAGACAGACTCCACGAGTCCAGGAGAACTCTCCTCCAGTCCTGCCTGAAATAAATCTCCACCTCCCCCTGACACTCGCTCCCTCCAGACAACCGCACTCGCCCCTCATGAAACGCCATGGAGGATCCTGAAGCAGAAGAAGATCATTTAAATATTCTAATGAACACTGAGTTTATTCACTAACGTGGTGTAGGTGAGGTTAATATCTCACCATTACAGATGACTCCAGCATCGTGTTTATGAGAGCATGCAGCTCGACTCCATGATGAGATGCCACATTGTGATAGGTGTGTCTCATTCCCCTGACAATCAAACACATCAGCCCAGATGTGGCCACTCCCCTCCCCAAACCAGTCCACCCCCACCACAGCCACAGCACTCCCACAATCCAGCTGTGCACAGAGAACATCTGCAGCTCTCATATCCCAGCCCACAGCACAAACTGTGCCCCAGTCACTGAGGTACTGGAGCTCCACTCGACCAGAACAGGAGTCCGGTCCGTTCACCAGCCGCGCCTCTGTGTGACCTGAACAAACAGCCGAGAGCTCAGTGAAAGAGGAACATTAACAAAGACACCTTAAAGTTTGATTGACAGGTATGTGGTCTCTATTTAAACAGAAGTTAAATCATGATACTTAACCAGAACATATTAATCCCACATCGTTGTCATGGGAGCAGTGTGAGTGTTTGAGTGAAGATGATGTTGGACAGAAGGTAATGTCAGATTCAGTTCCTCTACACTGAAGCTCCTCTGTCCACACCTGACCCTCCCCTCGGCCAAAAGCAGCTGATCCCAGCACCTTCACAGGAATCCCACAGCCCAGCTCTCGACACACAACCTCTGCATCCTGCTGGTCAAAGTCAGCATCACACACTGTGGACCAGGAACCTCCAAGCATCACCTCCACTCTCCCAGAGCACCGGTGAGGACCAGCACTGAGTCTCGGCATTCTGTGACCTGTGTTTCATTAAATTGTGTAAATATTGTGCATGTTTCAGCAAAACAGAATATCAGAAAGAAAAAAATTATTTGCTGTAAAATTCAACTCTGATAACTGAGTTTCTCTAATGTGGAATAAAAGTCTCTCATTTGTGTATAATTACAGATAAACTTTAAATATGTAACAAATATAATTAGTTTAGTGTAATGTTATGTATCTTATGGATGGGAGAAAAAAATCGTTCTTATGATATTGTAAAAAAATAAAATCACAGAGACTCTTCTGACCATCAGGTGGGAAAAAAATTGTCTGCTGCCTGATCAAATAAATTTAACTCGTTCCTCTGGTCACTATATCACCATCATCATGACTTGCCAGTTGACTGAGATGTGTTTTAGATTTTAGAGATTTTCTGGTCAGATTTCATCACAGCAGCTTCTACATTTCTGTAGTTTAGTAAAATGGGAACATGTTCCCCCTCGTCTCACTGCAGCTGACTCTGCTAAATCTGCTCTGTTTAGGGTTTTGCTGATTCCTGGCCACAGACTTGAAGCTCCGCAGTGTGAAATGACTCTTTTTACTCTCCTGTGGCATTTTTGTGAATGAAACTTTCCCACAAACAGAGTGGACCAGGAGCCTTAGATGAGGATTTTAGGGCTGTTGATGATGTGAAGATCAAATCTCATGTACGCGCTGCTCTTCATCAACAGGTGGCACTAATCAGTCTGAAAGCAGGGATTTACCACAAGTGTGTGCAGTTTAATGAATCTGATGTGAAACACTCATATAAACACCATTCACAGAGAAAAGTCAGAGGAATTTAATACAAGAGTAAGAAAATGTTCCTGCATGAGGCCGATGTGTTTGTGTCTGTGTTTTATACTTATTAGTGAAGTTTAGTTTTAGGTAAATACATTATTTATATTATGATTTAATCAAATCAAACTAACAATTTATAACAATATACAAAAAGAAAAACAAGCTGTTTTGTTACATTTAGTCAGATTTGTGTTTAATATACTGTACGACTGACACAGTAAAATATTGGCAGATTAATTTTGTGCCAATCTGTTAATTTCATAACTGTTATTAATTTATTTCTAGACAAGTTTCTTTATTACTAATAAAATGATATTAATTAAAACATTTTTATTGAAGATTCTATTAAAAATAAAATGTTTATTATAAACGAGTCCTCACTGTTTATTTGTAAACATATTTAACAGTCACAGTCACCTGCATATGCAAATGATAATTATTGACCCAAATTAGTGAGTATTTGTCCTCCTCCACTTTACCATCCAGATAAAAACCTGAACCTAGGCCTCAGTCTCTGTGCCACCCCAAAGTGAGTGCTGGGCCCAGCCTGGCCACCCCTATGAAAAAAGTCTGGCTCTGCCACTGCCTGTCATAATGAAGCTCCTGCAAATGGACCCTTACTCAGGCTCAGTCAGCTCTTTGGTAGAGTCGCACCAGGCTTTACATTTAAATAAAGACAAAATGGAATTCAAATAATGTGTGGATATAATTACAGTTAAATCATGCTGATAATCTCACTCAGTGTTTTTATTCCCTACATTCAGTAGTTTACCTGAGCAGGTGACTCCAGCATCTTCACCATGATCACAGTCACTCTCTCCCCAACCGCCTGACCCACAGCTCTTCAGTGTCGACTCTGATCCACTACAGCTCACCTCATCCATCCAGATTTGTCCTGATCCTGGTCCAAAGTGAGCGTACTGAGGTGCATCTACAGCCTCCCCACAGCGCAGCTCTCTACACACCACTGCAGCATCGTTCATATCCCAGTTATCATCACACACTGTTCCCCACTGTCCCTCCTGATGAACCTCCACTCTCCCAGCACAGCGACTTCCACCATTCACCAACCTCACACTGTCTGAGAGAGAGAGAGAGAGAGAGAGAGGTTATTATCTAACACACACACACACACACACACACACACACACACACACACACACAACTTGTCTCTTTCAAACACACATAAACACACAGATATTTGTTTTTTTTATATTCTGTTTGTTTTATATATTCCATTCTTTCATGACTTTTATTAAAAGATCTATTTGTAATGTAATTGTCGTCTCTAGTGCAGTTTATTTCATGGTAGTGGAATCTTTCTGTTTAGGTCATGAACAGTCGTATAATCACCTGATTGAGTTTACAAATCATTTTTAGGACAAGTGATTATTTACAAACTCAGTGATTATACACACACACACACAAAAAAATTTTCTGATATGTTGGTGTTATATCTGTCACTTGGATGTTAACAGTAACACTGAGTAAATACAGCTGGATAAAACTACAACTGTGTCGCTCGTCATTTCAGGCTGCAAAGCAACAAAATGTGATTAGTTTAAAGGCGGGAGTGATTCTTTACCCACTGTGTGTGTGTGTGTGTGTGTGTGTGTGTGTGTGGCCATGGAAAAGTATTCGCCTGTATTTTATTATTTTTTTTGCGTATTCTAAACTCAACTCATCTTTATTTGTAAAGCACTTTAACAACAGGAATGCTCCAAAGTGCTTCACATAAATAATAAAATAATATATAAATGATGATTAAACACATTTTAATATTATTTAAAGATAATGCAGTAAATACAAAATGCAGTTTTCAAATGATGATTTCATTTATTAAGGGGAAAAGCTGCTTAAACCTTCATGGCCCGGTGTGAAAAAGTAATTGCCCCTAAACCTAATAACTGCTTGTGCCACTCTTGCCTCTTCACATCACTGTGGAGGAATTCTGAGCCGCTCTTTTATACAGAATTGTTTTATTTCAGTCACACTGGAGGTTTTACGAGCATTAATGGTCTGTTTAATGTCGTGTCACAGGATTTAAGTCCGGACTGTGACTAGACCGCTCCAAAACTTTAGTTTATTTATTTATTTTAAGTCATTCAGAGGAGGATGTGCTGGTGTGTTTCAGATGATTATCCTGCTGCGTAACACAAGTACACTTGAGCTTGAGGTCATGAACTGATGATCAGACATTCTCCTTCAGGATTTTCTGGTAGAACACAGAATTCATGGTTCCATCACTTATGGCGAGTCGTCCAGGTCCTGAAGCTGTAAAGCCCCAGACCATCACACTACCACCACCATGTGTGACTGTTGCTATGATGTTCTCTTTATAAAACACTGTTAGTTTTACACCAGATGTAACGGGACACACACCTTCCAAAAAGTTTAACTTTTGTCTCATCAGTCCACAGAATATTTACCCAAAAGTCTTAATCAATCCAGATGTTTGTTCTTTGTGTTCTTTTTGGTCAGCAGTGTCTTTCTCCTCTGAACTCTCCCATGGACGCCATTTTTACCCCAGTCTCTTTCTTATTGTTGAATCATGAACACTGACTGTAACTGAGGCGAGTGAGGCCTGCAGGTCTTTAGATCTTCTTCTGGGTTCTTTTAGGAGCTCCTGGATGAGGCGTCGTTGTGCTCTTGGAGTAATGTTGGTAGGACGTCACTCCTGGGAAGGTTCACCGCTGTTCCAAGTTTCCTCCATTTATGACTGATGGTTCACTGGAGTCATAACACCTTAGAAATGTCTTTGTAACCTGATACACCACAATTACTTTGTTTCCTCATCTGTTTTTAAATTTCTTTAGCCTGTGTTATTTTTTTGAGATCTTTTCGAGAGCTTCACTTTGGCTCTATTTAAGTGATTTCCTGATTCAGCAGGTCTCTCAGTAATCAGGTCTGTGTGTGTCAAGTGGAATTCAACTCAACTTTACAAAAAATATGGTTAATCGCAGATAAGTGATTTTTCACACAGGGTAGTTTGGATGTATTTTTGCCCTTAATAAATTAATTCATCATTTAAAAACTGCATTTTGTATTTACTCGGTTTATCTTTGTGTTGATGATTTCAATCATTTAAGTGTGATAAATATGCAAAATATATTTTATAAAATATATAAAAATAATTTTTCTCATATATACATTATAGTCCCAGTTGATGAAGTGAGAAGTGTGTGATGTGTTAGTGTGAATAATGAGTGTGTACTTACCAGCTGCTGTGAGTGTGAGTGTGGATGAGAGAAGAATAAAAGTCAGACAGATTTCCATCTCCCTCCTCACTGTACACGATGTGTTCACCTCCACTCACCCAGAGAGACAGAGAGAAGTGTGTCCCCTCACTCAGCCCCCTACAGAGAGAGAGAGAGAGAGAGAGACCAATCACACTCAACATTACCTTATTAGAAAAAACATCATACAGACTAAATAACAAATCAGAGGCGGCATCTTTCACTTTCTCCATATATATCAATATAACATCAGCGCTGATGAACAGAGCTCCGCCTCCTGTCTCTGAGGGGTGTGACTGATGAACAGAGCTCCGCCTCCTGTCTCTGAGGGGTGTGACTGATGAACAGAGCTCCGCCTCCTGTCTCTGAGGGGTGTGACTGATGAACAGAGCTCCGCCTCCTGTCTCTGAGGGGTGTGACTGATGAACAGAGCTCCGCCTCCTGTCTCTGAGGTGTGTGACTGATGAGAGTCGACCACATCACACACTGATTTCAGAGAGAGGAAGCACTCGACTGTCATACAGCATTAATGCCTGACACCTGCACAGAGCAGATACACACACACACACACACACACACACACACACACACTGCAACTACATCAGCTAAATATACCTTCTACACACACAGACACACACACACACACACACACACACACACACACTACATCAGCTACATATACCTTCTACACACACTCTCTTCTCTAAAAGTCAGTGGTGCTGGACCAAGGCCAGGAAGATGGTGAAGGACCTCAGTCACCCCAACACTGGACTGTTCTCTCTGCTGCGGTCAGGAAAGTGTTTCCGCTCCCTGAAGTCCAACACAGAGAGACTGAGGAGGAGCTTCTTCCTGCTGGCTATTCGGGCCCTCAACCAAAACACCACCAGAACTAAACTAAACAGAATTCCTTTTGCTTCCTTCAGACAATAAACACACGTGTTGTGATGTAGCACATTACTCACTATGTTGCACATTTGTTGTTCTTGTTTACACATATAATGAGGACTAACTTCACTGTGGACAATCACTCTGCTGCTGAGACACAGGAAGGGGTGACACCATGATTAAGAAGGCGGTTCACCCAAGGCGAGGCTCCGCCTTTGCACTCAGGCTGTGACCCTTGTGAATTCCCCAAATGTGTGAATCTCAACTGCATCATTTCTGTGTTCGCTCTCTCGACTGACACCGGGGCAGCGGTGGCTCAGTGTGTTAAGGTTCTTACTCACTGATTGGAAGGTTGGTGGTTTGAGCCCCAGCTCTGCCAGGATGCCGCTGTTGGGCTTTTTGTCGAGGCTCTTAACCCCGTCTGCTCCAGACGCACCATATAAAGACTGACACTGGAGTCTGACCACAACTTACTAACAAAACTGGGATACGCAAAGAATAAAGAATTTCTCTGTACAGTAATGTGTATGTGACAAAGGCAGTGAACAACTTCTAATTTTACCTTTCTAATTTTATACTTATACTTATAATTTAATTTTGTACATTCTGTAAATCTGTGTAATTTATAAATTCTTTCATTCATTCATTTTCTATAACACTTATCCTTCAGGGTCTGTAAGGGTCGCTGGTGGCCTGGAGCCTATGCCAGGAGACTTAGGGCATGAGACAGGTTACAGCCTGGACAGTGTGACAAACCATCACTAGGCAAACACACACACACACACACACACACACACACACACACACACACACAATGGGCAAATTTGGTAATACCAGTTCTAATCTGCACTGTTGGAGGAATAATTTGTCTTTGGACTGTAGGAGGAAACCAGAATACCAGGAGGAAACCCACCAAGCACAGGGAGAACAAACCTCACTCACACACCCTGGACTTGCGACACCACAGTGCTAACCACTACACCACCATGCCACTATACATTTATATATTTCTATTTTAATGTTATTTTAATTTGTAACTTTTGTAAATATTGAATCTTAGTTTAATCACAGTTTCACTTTTTTATCGGAGTGTAATCTTTCTATTTTTTCACTTTTTTATTGGGGGAAATAAAGTAAGTAAAGTAAGAAGTGATAACTGGAATAGCAATAAATGAAGAGGTATAAAATAAAGAGCACTGCCATGGTGAGCAAAGGAATTTAATAAAACAATAAAAGCTTAAAATAAAGCCTTTAAAAATGAAAAAGAAATCACAATTTTCATAATTTTATTGAGTATAAAAGAAAGCAAGCTGAAGTAAGAAGAACAGAATTTCTTGGTCCTTTTTGGTCCTTTTGGTCCTGGAGGAAAGTTGTTTAATTACACTGTGTACTAAACTGTATATGATTAAAATGACAATAAAAGTCTACTTGAACTTGATATTGAAAAGGCACAGTGCAGGCCCGGACTGGCCATCGGGAGCAACCAGAAGATACTTGGTGGCCTGGTGACTGATTTGGCCTGCTGCCGGCCAGTGTGGGTTTTTTTTTTTTTTTTGGTAATAATTAATATATATAATTTTATATTATTGCCCATCCTGCGTACTAAAGTGATGATTTCTGAAATTGGCGTTAAATTAGTTACATTGAATAATGGTTACAATATTAATCTGTTCATTAATCTGATTCTGTTAATCTTGACATCATTACGTTATGTTCACTCCGCGTCTCCCCAGAGCAGCAAAGCGTTTAACCAGACATGTTAGGATGGAGAGAAAGCGACCAGGTGGAGTAGAAAGGAAAAGGGCACGCAGTAAGAAAGCACTTCAAGAAGAAGCAGCAAAATGTTGCACAATTTCAGATTTATTCAGGGCTTCAAGTGCAGTCAGTTTCATCTGAAAATGACCAGTTTTTTTCTTTGCAAGTTTTTTTTTTATTTAAAATGCAAATAAATATTAGATGTAGCGCCATACTATCAGCACTTAAAATACTATATGCTAAAAGACATTAATATTATAAAAAAGAGCATCTTTGTCAGATGTATGGCATGGAATTCCAGGCCGAGTATTCAGAACATGCATGGAGCAGCTGGCTGAGGTCTTCACAGACATCTTCAACCTGTCCATGGCCCAGTCTGCTGTTCCAACCTGCTTTAAGTCTGTAACCATTGTGCTAGTGCCAAACCACTCAACAACAGCACTCGGTGACTTTCGACCTGTTGCATTCATCCCTGTCATTGCAAAGTGCTTTGAAAGACTGGTCCTCACCCACTTGTCTGCCACTCTGGACCTACACCAGTTTACCTACTGCCCTAATAGGTCAACTGAAGACACCATTTCTGCCGACACCTATGTCAGGATGTTGTTTCTAGATTTTAGTTCAGCTTTTAACACAGTTAGCTCTTCCAAGCTAACCCTGATGCTGAAACAGCTTGGCATCAGCACATCACTCTGCAAATGGACCCTAGACTTACTTATGAACAAACCAGTCTGTTTGCGTACAGCCTCCAGTCTCACCCTCAACACTGGAGTTCCACAGGGATGCATATTGTCCCCTCTCTTATAGTCCCTTTTCACCTATAACTGCGTACCTGCCTATTCCTCCAACAGCATTATTAAGTTCGCAGATTACTCCAAGGTGGTGGGCCTGATCAGAAGTAACAAGAAGATGCCTTATAGGGAGGAGATCAAGGTCTGGTATCATGGGGTGAAAACAACAATCTGGAACTAAACACAAAGAAGACGAAAGAGATTTCCAACGAGCTGGCAATCACACACATGCTCCCATTCACATCAACAGAGCTGCTGTCGAACATGTAACCAGCATTAAGTTCCTTGGAGTCCATATGTTCGGGGAGCTCACCTGGTCTCTGAACTTTTCTTTCCTGATCAGGAAGGCACAGCGGCATCTGTAATTTCTGAGAAGACTTAAAAAGTCCCACCTTTGTTCCAGGACGTTGGAGAACTTTTACCGCTGTACCATTAAGAGCATTCTTACAAACTGCATCTCAGTGAGATACAGCAATTGAGCGATTGCACTGCTCAGGACCATAAAGTCCTTCAGAAGGTGGTGAAGGTTCAATGAATCATTGGCACCCAGCTACCCACACTGGAAGACATTTACATGAGACGCCATCTGCAAAGGGCGTGAAGATGACTCTAACCCAAATCATGGACTGTTCACTCTGCTACCATCGGGTGGTGCTACAGGTGCATCAGATCCCAGAAAAAAAAACAACAAAGAAGAAGGAAGAGAAAAAAAAGACCATCGAGACCATGTGACGCACACTTCTGGATCAATCTTTCAGCGGCAAAATACGGAAAGGGCTCCGAGTACAAACTGGATGTCATTTTACATTTTAGGTGAAGCTGAAAGTAAAACTCAGTAATTCTCTCCATGCCTGTTTAACAACGCATGTGTAAGTCTAATCCGAGTATTATCGGCCCATTTGCCTTTTCTTTCTTTATTTTTTAGCAGTTGGCAACTTTTACTTGCATTACTGCACTCACTGGACTGGATTGGTAACACTCCGCTTCCCAGGACGGACTTTGAATCTGAAATGTGAATTGCCTTCAGATGACTCCAAAGATAAAAGTCTAAGGGGGTCAGATC
>QNUK01001178.1:35000-101148 GCA_013621035.1 Clarias magur | reverse complement strand
TCTCTCTCTCTCTCTCTCTCTCTGCGCATGCGCTGGGTGTGAGGGAGCGCGTGAAAGACTGTTTGGCGTCCTGCCAAATTTTTCGGAAGACTGTTTATTTTTTTATCTATCTATCTATTTAGCTATATTTATGTAGTCAGTGAATGGTTTTCACCTTAAAAATATAAAGTTTACAGTGAGAGAGAGAGCGGGCGGGGCACCATGGCCTCTGAGGCCGGTGTAGAGACTTTGTCTCTCCGGCATGGCGTCAGGTGTGTCCCCGAGGAAGGGGTACCGATCGAGGACGTACTGCTTGCGGTGGGGGAGAGGATCGGGTGTGAGAACATCTACTCTGCCTCCCGGATGAACAAGGCCGTGGTGGTGTTGGTGAGCAGGGTCGACCTCGCGAGCGCGCTGACGCGGAGCGGGATCTGTGTGAGAGGAGCCGCGGTTAAAGTCACCCCTCTGTCTGCCCCCGCCACGCGGGTGGTAATATCTAACGTGCCTCCGTTCATAAAGGACGAGGCGATATTGAAGGAGCTGGCCCGTTTCGGGAAGTTCGGCGATCCCGCTCGGGTGTAAGAGCTCCAACATGCGGCACATCCTGTCCTTCCGCAGGCAAGTGCTCATGATTTTAAACAATGAAGATCAGACTTTAAACGTTAATTTTAAATGTAAAGAGGGGGACAGCGGCTACACCGTCTTCGCCACCACGGAACCGCTCAGGTGCTTTGAGTGTGGGGACGTGGGACACAAGAGGCTGAGCTGTCCGCACGGGGCCGTGCAGTCGGGGAGCTCGCGCGGCGATATGACGGGGAAACAGCGGCAGCGGCGCGAGGACAGCCAGCCGGGGAGCTCGCGCGGCGATATGGCCGAGATGCAGCAGCAGCGGCGCGAGGACAGCCAGCCGGAGAAGAGCGGGGAGGCGGAGCCCACAGCGGACCGCATCGACACACCGCAGCCGCGGCTCGAACAGGTCAGCCCTGAACACGGCACCACCACAGAGACACACACCGCGCCGGGAGCAGACGACAACACCGACACTACTGTATACAGTATGAGTACAGTACCCACCACAGACAGTGACCCCGCCCCCAACGCCGACCCCGCCCCTAAAATCTGCCCAGAAGTGGTACAGCAGCCACAAGCCAGCATACCACCACCGACACCCCCCAAAAAAAAAGCAGTACAGAAAAAAACAGGAGGAAGAGAGAGGAGTCATCCAACACCGAACCCTCCAGTATATCAGATACACATATCGGACATAAAAAAGAGACATTTAGTAAAAACGCTACTAAAAAAAGCAAAAGCAGCAGAAAAGAAAAAAGATCAAAAACCCACTGACACTCAGGAGGAAGAGAAAATGGGCGGAAACTGAACAAAACCAAAGAATACAAAGAAGACTGAATGACTGAAACAAAACAAACAAACAAAAAAAAGACTTAAAAAAATTATATCTAAATATTGTGTATGGGTGCATGTATGAGTGTGTCTGTGTGTGTGTATATGTATGAGTGTGTATCCCAGTGTATGTAAGTGAGCGTGTTTGTGTCTAAGTGTGTGCTAGTGTGTATATATAGTATGTGTGTATGTGTGCATGTGTATATGTAGTGAGTTAAAAAAAAAAAAAAAAAAAAAAATTCTCTTTCTCTCTAAAAAGAGTATATATGTCAACATATTGTGTGTGTATGCATGTGTATGTACATGTGTGTGTGTGTGTGTGTGTGTGTGTGTGTGTGTGTATATGTGAATGTATACACTATGTAAATTTTTTGTATATAAAATACACAGATTTGTTACAATAAAGGGAGTTTAAAACCTCAACCTCTTTCATTCTCTCTCTCTCTCTCTCTCTCTCTCACTCACTCTGTCTCTCTCTCTCTCTCTCTCTCTCTCTCTCTCTCTCTCTCTCTCTCTCTCTCTCTCTCTCTCTCTCTCTCTCTCTCTCTCTCTCTCTCTCTCTCTCTCTCTCTCTCTCTCTCTCTCTCTGTCTCTCTCTCTCTCTCTCTCTCTGTCTCTCTCTCTCTCTCTCTCTCTCTCTCTCTGTCTCTCTGTCTCTCTCTCTCTCTCTCTCTGTCTCTCTGCGCATGCGCGGTGCGGCAGGGAAGCGAGTGTGGCGTGTAGAGCGCGTGAGAGCGATTGGCGTTTTGCCAATTTTCTTTTTGCCTTTTTTCGCCATTTATTACATCTTTTGGCTAAATTTACCTTTTTTGTGTGTGTGAGTGTGTGCGCGTGACTGAGTGTGTGTGTGTGCGTGCGTGTGTGAGTGTGTGTGCGCGTGTGTTGCTGGAGCATGGCGGCTCAGAACACACAGCGGTTTGAAAGTTTAACTCGCCGGCACGGTGTGCGCGTGGTGTGCGCGGCGAGTTTAGAGGAGTGTGTGTTAGCGGTTCGTGATGTGGTGGGACATGAGAACATCGTCTCTGCTTCCCGCATGAACAGCGCTGTTGTCACGTTTGTTAATAGTATTGATAAAGCGGCTAAACTTGTACAGAATGGAATCACTGTTAATAATGAGCACATCCTGGTTTCTCCCCTGAGCTCCCCAGCCAAGAAAATAGTTCTGTCCAACGGCCCTCCCTTCATACCTGATAGTGTCATCGCTACAGAACTGTCCAGATATGGAAGACTGGTCTCCCCTATAAAGAAAATCCCCCTGGGCTGTAAATCCCCACTGATTAAACACCTGGTGTCTTTTAGGAGAGTTGTTTTTATGATCTTTAAAGAGGGTGTAGAAGAGCTAAATGCTGTTTTTAAATTCAGGGTTGAAAACTTTGATTACAGTATATTCGCCTCCTCAGACACTGATATAAAATGTTTTAAATGTGGTGCAATGGGACATCTGGTCCGTGCTTGTCCCGAAAGACAGAGCGATCCTGGTGCTTCTGAGCGAGCGGGTCACGATGCGACCGTGCCGGGCGAGGCCGCTCCCCCTGCGACTACAGCTCGGCCGTCTGCTGAGGGACCCGGCAATGCTGCTGACCCAGAGCCTATAGAGACCGAACCCCAAGCCCAGCCTGCAGTCCGAGAGTCAACTGGAGTTACACCAGAAACAACGAGCTCGGCCAAACCGGACCGAGAGGAACCCAACGTGACCCAGCCGGCACCGGAGAGGCCGAACACTGCTGATAAGGTCACAGAGGGTTCGAGTGCAGCGCTGGAGCTACCTGTGCTCTCAGCGATGGGTACAAGGGCGAGGAGCCGTCAAATGGAAGCATCAGCCGCACTGTCACAAGGGGACGAGGCGGACATAGAGATGGAAGAGGAGGCCTCCTTCAAGGCACCAAAAAGGAAAAAAGACCGCAAAGGAGGAGGAAAAAACTCCCCAAAAAAGACCCCGAACCGGAGTCAGACAGTGATGGGTACATCTCAGACTCTGTGCTGCTCCTCACCGCAGAGGAAGAAAGAATGCCAGGCGTCTACAGCGAGGAATCCATACATGTTTTTTTAGAAAAGACGAAAGGGGGGTCAAAAATCAAAATAGAAGACCACTTCTCAAGCAAGAGGCAGTTCGTCCATGACGTCAAATATTACAAGAAACAAAAAGTTTTCGCTGAACTTGAAATCTTCAGACTAAAGAAATGGATTACCAAAATAAACAAGGAACTCGCTGAAGAGGAATTCTAGAAGGATTTTTACTCCCTGCTGGACACTGGTATGGTTTCTTTTATATAAGACTGTCTTTTTATCTACACACTTTTTAATGAGTGAAGTAAATATTGCGAGTTTAAATATTAATGGGGCAAGAACATGTGAAAAAAGAGCCAAACTATACGAACTTTTAAAACAGAAACATGTTGATGTGGCTCTACTTCAAGAGACACACAGCGACTCCAAGAACTCTGCGGACTGGTCGAAGGAGGGGGATGGGCTCGCGATCCTGAGCCACAATACACCACTGAGTGGTGGAGTCGCACTGCTCGCTGCTCGCAATTTTATACCGAACTCTTATACAGTAGAAGAATTTTTAAATGGGAGGCTTTTAAAAGTGAGAACGTTTTATGAAAATGAAGTTTTTGTTTTTATTTGTGTGTACACTCCCACCAAGGCAGTAGAGAGGATGATGTTTTTAGACAAACTAAACAGCGTAATTAACGACTGTAACCCTGCTGACATTTTAATTCTGGGTGGGGATTTTAACTGCACAACTGACAACCTGGACAGAAACCATAGAGAACCTCACATGGCCTCCCGTAAACGCATGTGGGAGATGATGGAGGCCCAGGACTTAAGTGACATATGGAGAGACTTACACAAGGAACAAAGACAGTACACCTGGGCCCACTCCATAGAGAACACACTCTCACTGGCAAGACTTGATCGATTTTATGGTTTTAAACATCAACTGTCTTATTTTACTAAATGTTTTATCGTCCCAGTAGGCATCTCTGATCATAGTATGGTGCAGTGCGCTGTCAGTAGGAGAAACCTAAAGCCTAAGAGCGCCTACTGGCATTTTAACACCCTACTTTTAGAAGATGCCAATTTTATTGAGTCTTTTACTTTTTTATGGACCAATCTTAAATCACAAAAAGCAGATTTTAGCACTCTACAGCAATGGTGGGATCTAGCTAAAGCACAAATAAAAGTTTTTTTGTCAACAGTACACACTCAATGTCACAAAAGACATTGTTAGATCAATGAGAGCGCTAGAGACCGAAATAGCAGAACTCCAGTGTTTAGAGACCACAGAAAACAGAGGAAACATTGAGTCCCTGAAAAACAAAAAAGCCGTAATGAACGACCTACTGGGCACTGCAGCACAGGGGGCGCTGGTCCGCTCACGTTTCAAACACGCAACAGAAATGGATGCTCCTTCTAAGTTCTTTTTTGGTCTGGAACAAAAAAATGGACAGAAAAGAATCATACATGCTGTGCGATCAGAGTCAGGGGATCTCGTATCAGAGCCCACTGGGATTCGCAAGCAGACACACGGCTTCTACTCAAAGCTGTACAGTAGTGAGTGGTCAGAAGCATATGCAATGGAGGAAACCCTCTTGAAAAACCTGCCCAAGCTGTCAGAAGAAGCTGCCACTGACATGGCGGCAGAACTGACACTGGCAGAGATTCAGAAGGCCCTCCAAGGCCTGAAGAACGGGCGGGCGCCGGGTATAGACGGTCTCCCTGTAGAGTTCTACAAGGCGCTTTGGTCCGTAATAGGACAGGATGTACTAGAGGTGTTGCAGGACAGCGTGAAAGAAGGAAAGCTCCCGGTGAGCTGCAGGAGGGCTTTCCTGACCTTACTGCCAAAAAAGGGAGACCTGACGCACCTGGGGAACTGGCGCCCGGTATCACTGCTGTGCACTGACTACAAACTACTCTCAAAAGCATTAGCCTCAAGACTGACAAAGGTACTGGAGCAGGTCATTCATCACGACCAGACGTACTGGTAGGTCTATCTTTGATAACATACACTTAATCCGTGATATTTTGAATGTCTCTAGACTGCTAGGCTTAAAGACCGGTCTCATTTTGTTGGACCAGGAAAAAGCTTTCGACCGGGTTGAACACAAATACTTGTGGAAGGTGCTGGAAAGCTTCGGGTTCAACCCAGATTTCATAACAATGATAAAGACACTGTACAGTGACATTGAGAGTGTACTGAAGGTTAATGGTGGTTTATGTGTCCCTTTTAAAGTACACAGAGGTATTAGACAAGGCTGCTCTCTGTCAGGAATGCTATATTCTTTAGCGATCGAACCTCTTTTATGCAAACTAAGACAGCAGCTTTCTGGTTTTACTATACCTCATTTTAATATTTTAACCTGTCTTTCAGCTTATGCTGATGATTTAGCTGTAATGGTCAACACACAGGCAGATGTGAATCTTTTAACTGGTGTTTTAGAAGATTTTAAGGTTTTATCATCTGCTAAAATCAACTGGACTAAAAGTGAAGCCATTTTAGTAGGAGAATGGGGAGAAGACCAGCCCACACTACCAGGGGGTTTAATGTGGAAAAAGACTGGTTTTAAATACTTGGGTGTCTACCTGGGCAGCGCTGAGTTTTTAAACAAAAACTGGGATGGACTTGTTGAAAACATAAAAGGCAGACTAAGCAGATGGAAGTGGCTGGTCCCAAAAATGTCCTACAGAGGACGAGTGCTGGTCATCAACAACCTAGCAGCATCGTCCCTGTGGCACAAACTGGCATGCATGGACCCACCACCAAACCTGCTAGCAAGCATACAGGCCCTACTGGTAGACTTCTTCTGGGACAACCTGCACTGGCTACCACAAAGTCTACTTCACCTGCCCAAAGAGGAAGGAGGACAGGGCCTGGTGCAGCTAGCCAGCAGAACTGCAGCCTTCCGTCTGCAGTTCATCCAGAGACTTCTCACCGGAGCGAGTGATGAAGGATGGAGAGTGGTAGCCTACACACTCCTACGCACGGTGGGAGGTCTTGGGCTGGACAGAACTCTGTTTTTAATGGACCCCACAGCACTGGACACTACTGGATTACCCGTATTTTATCAAAGACTTTTTAAAATCTGGACCTTTTTTAAAAAACAAAACAAAGGGAGTAGAACGTTACACTGGCTGCTGGAGGAGCCCCTAGTCTGTGGAGGGCAGCTGGACATCTCTAGTCCAAACACCCCAGCACTATCCAAGACCCTGATAAAAGCAGGGATCGTGACACTCCGGCAGCTGGTGAACATCACCGGACCAGACCTGTCTCGAGCAGAGAACCTGGCAGCACAGATGGGACTTCGGTCTCAACGGGTCGCCAACCAGCTCCTACATCGCTGGAGAACCGCCCTAACGTCGGAGGAACGCGTTCAGCTGATGGAACACGCAAGCAATGAGAGCAGTCCTACAGAAGAAGAACCTTTTCCACAGCTGACGATAACTCCGGACCTAGAGGGTCATGGCGGCCCCCTTCTGGAGCTCAAGGGGGAGGAGGACATGAACTTTGAGACAGTGTCTGGTAAGGTTTTATACAAAGCTTGTGTAAAGGTCTTAAACAAGAAAAAACTGAACGGGAGGGTAGACACCCCATGGCGCACTGAACTGGGTTTTAATAATGATTTTAAACCAGAGTGGAGGACACTGTACAAACCACCATTAACCAAAAAGTCTGCTGACCTCCAGTGGAGGATTTTACATGGAATTGTCTCTGTGAACTCTTTTATCTCCATTTTAAATCCTGAAATCACACAGGAATGCCCCTTCTGTTCACGGAGAGAAACTGTTTTCCATGCTTTTATACATTGCTCCAGGTTGTCACCTTTGTTTAACCTTTTAAAACACATTTTTTTACCACTGAATGTAGATTTTACTCATCAGTTTTTTATTCTTGGTTTTAAATACGTCCGGAGAAATAGGTTCAAATGCCATCTTATTAATTTTACCATTGGTCAAGCTAAAATGGCAATTTATATAAGTAGAAAAAATAAGCTGGCACAAAGCACAGACTGCGACCCCAAAAAGATCTTCTCCAGACTTGTTAAATCAAGAATTTTAATTGATTTTAATTTTTACAAAAACATGAAAGACATAAACATGTTTAAAACCATATGGTGCTGTGAGGAGACCTTGTGCGCGGTAGAAGATGACGAAATCATCTTTGCCGCATATTTTAACTGAAAAAAGCACAATAACTATATGTTTTTAAAGAAGGACTATAATGTAATGAATGTCTTATTTATCTATTTATTTATTTATCTATTTTAAATCAATTATTTATAAACACAATCCTTTTTCTAGACTATAAAACAAAACTTGTAAAATAAAGGATTGTAAAAAGTCAAAAAAAAGTCTCTCTCTCTCGCTCTCTCTCTTTCTCTCTCTCGCTCTCTCTCTCTGTCTCGCTCTCTCTCTTTCTCTCTCTTGCTCTCTCTCTCTGTCTCTCTCTCTCTCTGTCTCTCTCTCTCTCTCTGTCTCGCTCTCTCTCTTTCTCTCGCTCTCTCTCTCGCTCTCTCTCTCGCTCTCTCTCCCTCTCTCTGTCTCTCTCTCTCTCTTTCTCTTGCTCTCTCTCTCGCTCTCTCTCTTTCTCTCTCTCGCTCTCTCTCTCTGTCTCGCTCTCTCTCTTTCTCTCTCTCTCTCTCTCTGGTGCATGCTGGGAGGTGGTGTGAGAGCAGCGTGTGGAGCGTGGTGTGAGAGCGGATGAGCGTTTTCCAACTTGTTTGGAAACTTTTTTCTAACTTTTCTAAGCACAAAAAATTATATATTAAATATATTAAACATCTATAAACAGCCGCGCACACGGTGTTATTAGTTTAACCCGCTGGTGTGTGGGGCTGTTGATCTGGTGGCGGGGTGCAGGGATGGCGGCTCACCCGAGCGGTGCAGCCCGTCCTCTCTCACTCCGTCACGGGGTCCGCTGTGAGGTGAGCGCCGTGGTGTCGGTGGAGCAGGTGTTGTTGGCCGTCGGGGAGTGTATTGGGTGTGAGAGCATCGTGTCCGCGTCGCGGATGAACAAGGCTGTGGTGGTGTTCGTTAAGGAGAGGGAGCTCGTGCATCAGCTGATTGAAAACGGAATAACGGTAAGTGGAGAACTTTATTCCGTTACTCCGCTGGGTGCTACAACAATGAAGGTCACCGTGTCGAACATTCCCCCTTTTATCCCCGATGAGGACATAGAGAGGGAACTGTGTCGATTCGGTAAGATAGTGAGCAGTATGAGAGTGGTGTCTCTGAACTGTAAAAACCCCGCGCTGAGGCACGTCGTCTCCTTCAGGCGTACAGTGCTCAAGTTCCTGACTGAGTCCACTCTGGACATCTCATTCAGAGTCACTCATGAGGGAAAATCATACATGCTGTACGCCAGCACTGGGAGCATGAGGTGCTTCGAATGTGGGGACATCGGGCACAAAAAGTTCAGCTGCCCACATAGAGCACAGGTCAGGGAGGAGGCGGTGCCTAGTGGGGTCAGGGCAGTGGTGCAGGATTGGGAGAGCTCCAGTGTGGAGCAGACTGGTGGTGTAGAGGTGCAGGATGGAGGTGCAGTGGTGCAGGATGGAGGTGCAGTGTTGCAGGATGGAGGTGTAGTGGTGCAGGATGGAGGTGCAGTGGTGCAGGATGGAGGTGCAGTGGTGCAGGATCGTGGTGCAGTGGTGCAGGATGGTGGTGCAGTGGTGCAGGATGGTGGTGTAGTGGTGCAGGATGGTGGTGTAGTGGTGCAGGATGGTGGTGTAGTGGTGCAGGATGGTGGTGTAATGGTGCAGGATGGTGGTGTAATGGTGCAGGATGGTGGTGTAGTGGTGCAGGATGGTGGTGTAATGGAGCAGGATGGAGGTGTAATGGTGCAGGATGGTGGTGTAGTGGTGCAGGATGGTGGTGTAAGGATGGTGGTGTAATGGTGCAGGATGGTGGTGTAATGGTGCAGGATGGTGGTGTAGTGGTGCAGGATGGTGGTGTAATGGTGCAGGATGGTGGTGTAGTGGTGCAGGATGGTGGTGTAATGGTGCAGGATGGTGGTGTAATGGTGCAGGATGGTGGTGTAATGGTGCAGGATGGTGGTGTAATGGTGCAGGATGGTGGTGTAATGGTGCAGGATGGTGGTGCAATGGTGCAGGATGGTGGTGCAATGGTGCAGGATGGTGGTGCAATGGTGCAGGATGGTGGTGTAATGGTGCAGGATGGAGTGAGCTCCAGCATGGAGCTAACAGGTGGTGGAGCGGTATCGGACGGAGCGAGCTCCAGTGCGGAGCAGTCAGGTGCTGCAGAGAGGCAGGATAGGGGCCAACCCACGGTAGAGAGCAATGTTGTGACTGATGGTGAGCACGAACAGACAGTGAACAGGTGACAGGAAAAAAAAAAGTGGGAAGCTAAATGATGGGTCACACAAGGAAAAAAGGGCTAGTGAATGTGGAGAGGTGGAGAGGGCTGGAGAGCCCAGAGCAAAAAGAATCACGCGGAACACACAGAAAGATCTAGATATAGCGGGGGGCTCAGATACTGTAGGAGAACCAGCCGCATTGTGGGGGTTAAATAGCATGAGTGGGGCAGATAATGTGGAAGAACCTTCATCACTCCTAGACCAAGACGAAGATTTAATAGATGAGGACTTTGAAGAAGACAGGTTTTCTGACATATCAGATATTAGTGTGTCTCGGTTTGGAGGAGATCAACAGCTCTATACACTGGATGATATTAATGAATACTTGAGGAAAACATACAAAAAAACTATCAACATTGAAGACCATTTTACAGACGTTAAAAAATTTATAGCATCGGTAGCACATTTACAGCGCAACACAAGCTACGATCTACTGAGCAAAAAAAAGAGATGGCGCTTAAAAGACCACATAACAAAATGGCGGCGGTCACATGTAAAACACAAATGAATACATCACACTGGGTCTATTCGTTTCTCTTTAATGCACTTTATATCTGTTTTTCCTCTATTTTCTTATTTTCTGTTTTACTTTTTCTGATGGATATTTTAAAAATGGGATCTTTAAACATGAATGGTGGCAAAGATAAAAGAAAAAGAGCAGTAGCAGGAGACTTTTTAATGCAAAAGAACATTGATGTGGTCTTCCTACAGGAGACACACAGCGACCAAGCCAGCGAGACTGAGTGGGCCATGTGGTGGGAAGGGAAACTATTCCAAAGTCACGGTTCCAATGTCAGTGCTGGTGTGGCGATACTTTTTAATAAAACGCTCTGCATGGACAAGGTTGAAGCTACAGAAATAGCGAAAGGTCGAGTCTTAATGGTAAAAGCAGAAATAAAAAAGAAAAGTTTTACTTTTTTAAATGTGTACGCCCCTAACAGTGGCAGCGAGAGAATTTCACTTTTTAACAGAATAAAAAATTTAATACAACGAAGTGGAAATAAATCCACAATAGTAATGGGAGGGGACTGGAATTGCACAGTAGACTTCACCTTAGACCGAAACGGTGAGGAACCACATCCAAAGTCTGCTGAGGCGCTGGAAGAGCTCATTAGACAGAGCAGTCTGGTCGATGTGTGGAGGGAAAAAAATCTGAATACTAGAATATATACATGAGTTAAATCTAATAATACAACGATCACTGCAGCAAGACTGGACAGGTTTTATATCACCAAATCCGAGAGAAACATTCTCTCCAAAACAGCCATCTCCCCCACTGGGTTTTCTGATCATCACCTGATAAGCATAGAGTTAACGATGCCAAACACAAAAAGGCAGAGCTCATACTGGCGTTTTAATATAAAACTTTTACAGGATGAGACTTTTTATAGAAATTTTAAAATTTTATGGAATGAATGGAAAGACAGAAAAGGGGATTTTAGCAGTTTGGTCTCTTGGTGGGAGGTGGGAAAAAACCAAATAAAAAACTTCTGCAAAAATTACACCGAGCACATATCAGACGCTTTTAAAACCACTTTAAAAGAACTTGAGGCAGAAATGAGTCAAACAGAAAGTAGAATGGTGAATGAGAATGACATCAGAATGGGCTGTGTCCTGGAGGGAAAAAGAAAAGCTCTGAGCTCCTTCCTCCACGAACAAGCTAAAACAGCCCTGATCAGACACCGTATCTCCTGTATCAAGGACATGGACGCTCCCAGTGCCTTCTTCTTCAACCTGTCCAGATCAGTAAAAGCCCAAAATCAGATGGTGTACCTGACACGAGCAGATGGAACATCAACATCAAACCCAAGCGAGATGAGGAGAGCAGCCACAGACTTTTACACCCAGCTCTACAGTGCAGAACGCTGTGATCCATCTTGCAGAGAGGAACTTTTGAGGGATCTACCAAAACTGTCCCTGGAGCAAGGCAGTGCGCTGGACGCAGAACTCGAGCTGCAGGAGCTAACTGACGCTGTGCAGCAGCTTGCAACAGGACGCTCACCAGGAATAGACGGACTGCCAAGTGAATTTTATAAGCATTTCTGGAGCATAATAGGAGCTGATTTTTATGATGTTTTTAAATGTGCTTTTAACAGCGGGAAGCTACCAGTGAGCTGCACAAGGGCGGTCCTATCACTGATCCCAAAAAAAGGAGACTTGGGGCAACTGAAAAACTGGAGACCGGTGTCACTATTATGCAGTGACTACAAAATACTTTCAAAGTGTCTCGCAAACAGACTGAAACAGTGCCTGCACTCAGTGGTTCATAACAGCCAGACCTACTGCATACCTCACCGGACCATAACGGACAATCTGTTTTTAATGAGAGACTTAATCGATCTTTGTAAAACTAAACGGCTTGAACTGGGTATTTTATCGATAGATCAAGAAAAAGCCTTTGATAGAGTTGACCATGATTATCTTTTCCAGACTCTTGAATCCTTTGGCATAGGAAACAATTTTTTATGCTGGATTAAACTTTTATACTCTGAAGCGGTTTTTACACTTAAGATTGGAGGTGGTCTTAGTTGTCCTTTTAAAATGAAACGGGGAATTAGACAGGGGTGCCCACTGTCTGGACAACTCTATAGTCTCGCAATAGAACCATTACTGCACAAATTAAGAGCCGAGCTACAGGGCGTTCATGTTAGTGAGTCACAAGAGAGACTTGTGCTGTCAGCGTACGCAGACGACGTAACCGTTTTTATCAATAATCAAGATGATGTTAGGGCTCTGAATAGGAACCTGAACATTTACGCAAGAGCCTCTTCAGCACGTGTGAACTGGGAAAAGTGTGAGAGTTTTTTAATTGGGCAATGGCAGGGCACAGGACCCCCAATCTTACCAGGTGGTCTCCAATGGGGCAAGATCGGCCTCAAGTACCTTGGGGTGTTTTTAGGGACACAAGATTTACAAAATAAAAACTGGGAGGGTGTAGTGGAAAAAGTGTGTGCCAAGTTGTCTCAATGGACCTGGGTCCTGCCTCAGTTGTCCTACAGGGGGAGAGTACTGGTTGTCAACAATCTGATCGCCTCCATGCTCTGGCACCGCCTCACTGTCCTTGAGCCCCCTGAGACATTAATCAGGGATGTGCAGAGGAAGTTGGTGAATTTTTTCTGGACTGGCCAACACTGGACTCGTGCTTCTGTGCTGTATTTACCTGTGCAAGAAGGGGGACAGGGCTTGATTGACCTGTCCTGCCGAATAAAAACCTTCAGACTGCAGGCTGCACAGAGGCTCCTTTACAGCGAAGGACTGGCATGGACAGGCGTAGCCAAAGCCCTACTTCATCTAGTAGAAGGACTAAACTATGATACACACCTGTTTGAGCTTAACCTCAAGGAAATGGACTTATCAGCCACAACCCAGTTTTATCAGTCTGTACTTAAAGCATGGTCATCAGTAATAAAGACGAGCAGGACTGAAACACAAGCTTTCCAAAGGGCAGATGAGGAGCCGCTATTTCACAACCCACTCATAAACACCAGAATGCTGTCATCAACTTTCATTCGACATCGCTTCCGGAGTGCAGCAATCACTAAGATCAAGGATCTAAGGAATGGAACGGCGTGGAAGACAGCAGATGAAATGTGCTCACAAACTGGACTAAAATCAAATCGTCTAATGGAGAGACTTTTGGGAGAGGGAACATCAGCACTGCCCTCCCAACTCAGAGAATCTTTGGGGCAAAGCCTTGAAGAGCACCAGCAGCCTACCCTGCAAATAATCATACGCCCAGCAGCTGAAGATCTTCAGCAAGAGGAAGGAGCCATACTGTCTTTCAAGACACCTGTCTTAACAACTTTCGAGGCCGCCTCAAAGAAAGCGCTGTACGGGACGTGTGTGAAGGTCGTGCACAGAGGCTCGTTAGCTGGAGTAAGGGACTCACGATGGTCAGAGTGGCTGACGCCAGGCTCGTCCCCACGAGGACGCTGGAGGTCCCTGTACAAACCGCCCATAGAAAAGCGCACAGCTGATCTACAGTGGCGGATAGTACACGGGGCTGTGGCCACGAACAGACACGTGGCACACATGGACCCCACTAGAAGCACCGAGTGTCTCTTCTGCGGGAGGGAGGAAACGGTAGACCACCTGTTTTTAAAGTGCAATAGATTGGGAAGGCTGTTCTCTCTGCTAAAGAGCTGGACAAATGAGCTAGGAGTGACGTGGACTGAGAATCTCTACATACACGGGCCAAGGTACAAACCAAAAGACAAAACTGTCACCCTAGTAAATTACATCATGGGCCAGGCAAAACTCTCCATCTGGCTCACGAGAAAAAACAAAATGCAGGGCGGTGGGGGCACACACGATGCTGAGAGGATGCTGACAGCACTGGTCAGAGCGAGGCTAAAAGTTGAGTTCGCCTTCCTGAAGATGACCAACAGACTACCAGAGTTTGACCAGATGTGGGCACATGGGGACGTTTTATGCTCCAGAGACAGTGAGGTTTTAATTCTCAATTTTTAAAGACAAGTGTGTAATCCCTTTTATCTCTTTTCTTTTTTTACTTGTGTTTTATCTCTTTTTAGGTGCTGGTTTTATGTACTATGTGTATTACTGTACTAACTCATATTTTTTAAATATTGCTTCTAGTACACCAGTCCAGCACCGAACATACTCGACCTTTTAGTTTTTAATGTTTCTGATTGATCGTTTTTACCGAATTCATTTCAAAGTATTTTTGCTAAGTTCTGTATTATTATTATTGTTTTTGACTTTTATCTACATATTTACTTATTTATTTGTTCTATTTTTTCTTCTTCCATTCACAAAAAACTAGTCACTTTCTTTCATTCTTAGGTAGATGAATAAATAATTTAATTAGTTTTTTTTATTTTTTAAATTGATTAACTTATTTATTTATTTTGTTTGTCTGTATTGTTTCACGCAAACTTATCTAATTTTTTTATCTTATTGACAGATCTTTTTTGTCTTTAGAAGAAAAAAAAAGAAAAGTGTGGATACAAATATTTTTGTAAAATAAAGGAACGTTAAAAGTCAAAGTCTCTCTGTCTCTCTCTCTCTCTCTCTCTCTCTCTCTCTCTCTGTCTCTCTCTCTCTGTGTCTGTCTGTCTCTCTCTCTCTGTCTCTCTCTCTCTCTCTGTCTGTCTCTCTCTCTCTCTCTGTCTCTCTCTCTCTCTCTCTCTGTCTCTCTCTCTCTCTCTCTCTCTCTCTCTGTCTCTCTCTGTCTCTCTCTCTCTCTCTCTCTCCGTCTCTCTCTCTCTCGCTCTCTCTCTCGCTCTCTCTCTCGCTCTCTCTCTCTCTCTCTCTCTCTCTCTGTCTCGCTCTCGCTCTCTCGCTCTCTCTTGCTGTCTCTCTCTCTGCCAGTCAGCTGGGATTGAGATACAGGCGAGCGCTTGTCTCACAACACAGCTGATGCTGCAGGAGGTCAGGAATAGGACAATCTTTAAAAGCTGTCAAACACACACAGACGACGGGGACGAGAGAACAGGAGGGCAAACACCAGCACCGCGAGATGGTGGAAAACAACAACCAGAGGAGGGCGAGTGGAAGAAAAACTAGCTGGAACTTAAGAGGATTTCTCCGCAGTTGTCTAGATTTCCTGATACCACTCATATTAATTCTATCTGCTTTCATAGGCATGTAGATAAAAGGAAACATTTAGCCAAAAATAGCCTAGCAATAATTATGTCCTCATGTGGTCACGTTTTTTTTGTTTGTTTGTTTGTTTGTTTTCTTTAGAAAAGTTTTAACCCCTTAACACATCACTCATCTCTCTCCTCTTTCCCGTGTTCTAATGAAGCGGCTTCCCCGTTCTCCCCTTCACCGGTTCTTTATCCGCTATGCGTAGCATGTTAGCGATGGATCGCGCTACTACCGCTGAGCTTTTTCACAGCGCCGGAGGCTTTCAGGGTCGAGTGGAGCGTTCTCCGAAGAGAAACTAATAGTGGACATCTATAACACAATTCTGTCCCGCCAAAGCCAATCTCCTTAACAAATGAGCGGTATGTTAATGGGATCTGCAGGGTAATTCGATCGTCTCGAGGAGGAGACAGAGTGACGAGAACAGCATCATTAGTCCAGACTTTACCTCACACAATGAAAGACTGAGTGAGGAGCAGCCCTGACGCCGGCGCTCCTACTGATACGTTACCGTTTCTATAGTAACAGCTCATTCACAGGGACCTGTACGGCTGATCCTCTGCATACATCGATGAAAGATGTAAGAGTTGATGAGGTGAATTGTTCTGTATTTCTACATTTATGTAACATCTGTGGAAGGACTCTCCGGTGTCAACACGCTGCAGCAGCCAGAGGCAAAGCCGAGTGTTTATTCAGAGCTGCTATAAACGTCTTCCGCAGCCTTAAATGCGACTAAAAATGGACATAATGTACTACGCATCATTCTTGTGGATTGTCAGCGTGGACTCAGGGATCAGACCCGGATCAGCCCTGATTTAGACCTTAAGCTCCTCTCCTTCTCTCACTGCTGCTTCTTCTCTAGACAGCAGGAGGGCACGTCTTCATTATTTATTTATTTATTTATTTACTTCTTTTGTCCAGGACAAAAGTTCCTTGGTGAAATCAAATGCTTCCTCTGGTATTCACTTGACACTGTGAATAATGAATACATTTGAGAGATATTAGCCTTTTCTCTCTATGCTTTATTTCTTGTAAAATATTACTTCGTGGAATAAAAGAACTTTCAACAACAACAACAACAAGCTGCAGGCACAAAAAAAAAAGAAAGAAAAAGATGTAAAAGTACATATTCTCATCAAGGACAGACATTCCACCAATGCCAGAAGAAAAAAAAAAAAAAAAAAAAACTCCCTACTGCGCATATATTCACTTATATTTTTAACACAATGCTCAAAACAGATGTTATTGTAGCATCCAGAGCAATCTAGTGACAAGCACTCCTAGAAAACCTTCAGAGGCCTAAAATGGACCCTTGTTTCATTTGACTGACCTATTTTCCTAATCGAGTTTAGGGATTTGGGGAAGCTTTCTGTCTCCTAGGATGCTTTCACATGTATGAGCTCAGAGTCTAAATTACATTAAGAAAGAAAGAAAAGGAAAAAAAAGGTGCGAACACTAGACTTCTTCAGCCGTCATAATACAACAACCACTATCAGGTGTATTGAACAACACTGGTTAACAAATATACACTAGTAAACTGGTGGCAGGATTCTGGGCACCCAAGACAAGACTCAGCCATGGCTGCAGGGACCCAAAGCCAGCCTGTCCCACAGAACGCCAATCCAGCACAAATCACAGAGAAAAAAAGCCAATGCTGGCTATGATAGAAAGACACCAGAACACCCAGTGCACCACAGCCCAGCTCGCACTGGGCCCATCAGGTAAAGAGACCAGGACCATTGACCCGGCCTGCAAACTCCCCAGATTCTACTCTTGTCAAGCACCCATTGAATGCACCGGACAAACAAATGCAATCTACAGAGGCCCCAACACACAACCCACAGTACCCCTGCCAATGTCCAGGGGCCAGACATCACAGCACACCACACCACAGAGACATCGCAGAGGAGACTGAGTCGCGCCAGTGGCACAAGGGGAACCCAATCCCTAGGTGATTAAAATGTTAATGGTTTTAGTGTCATGGCTGATTAGTGCACAAGTAGCATTGAGACTCATGATGATGCAACCATGAAACAAACATGGATCAAAAATGAGTCTGGGAACTGATATTCACACTTCATTGCTAAATGGACACCCGCATGTGTGCACCTTCCACAAACTGTCTTGAATATCCTTCTATTCTGTGGCATTATATCCCTTAGGGGTCTCTAAGTGGACTAGGCCGAACCTGTTCCAGCACGACAATGCTCCTGTGCACAAATCGATGACTATTCCGATGACGATTGGCTAAATTTGGAGTGCCGAAACTTGAGGGATCTCACACAGACCCTCTGACCCCCAACTCTACTGAAAACCTTTGAAATCAATTGGAATGTTGACTCCATGCCAGATCGATCTCAAATTTGGTCAAATCCCAGACTCCAAAATCTAGTGGAAAGCCTTCCCAGAATTATGCAGATTCTTTTAACAGCAAAGTTGGACTAAGACACCCAACCTGGACATATGACTGTGACTGGTCAGGTGTCCATATACCTTTGGTAATCGAGTGCACCTTGTTTGCAGGTTGCATGTGGGAAAATGAATGCAACAGCCTTATAACCCCTACATACCAGCTCGTATGGAACATCAACACCGAAATGAGAGAGGAGATTTTGGCTGTACACATGCTCAGCCTAGCATGAAATGAACGCTGTCACAATAAATTGAAGAGACTGGATTTAAAATCAGGGCTGCATGAATTTCCTACTGGAGTTCTGCTTATGGTAGGCTAATCCAATTTTCCTGCATGCAATTGTTGTACTTATATCTATATCTTGACACAAGAGTGTAATCTTAAAACAATATCTATAGTGTTACAGTTTATTGGGCACTAGAAAGGTAATTGTGTATTTTTTTAATTTTTATTTATTTATAATGCTTGAGATGTTGATGTAACCTGGAACTAAACACATTACAAAGTGGTACTGGAAACGGACTGTATTTAGATTCTTAACTCTGGTGCAGAGATTTGGTTTAGCCAGGCACTCTATGTAAGAGAGACATAAAGGCAGGAATAGATGGTTGAAATAAAACCTTTCCACAAGCGGTCAAGCAATAAAGCTGGCAGCTAGACAGGTCTAATATCAAGCAGCCAGACAATGCCACAGTGATGTGAGAAGTGGCATTATTGAGGTCAAACCAAAGATAGAAACAGTGACACACTGTATCATGTTCATTCCAACCACTGCCACAATGAAACATTGATGTTCCCCTGAGAGAGCTGTAGATGTGGCAGCCTTTCAAGATACCAGGAAAAAGCTGTGTCCTGAGAACTGAGCTCAGATCCATATCTGTGCTCACTTTACCATCTAATGTCTTTACTTCCTCAACTATATACCAATCAGCTAAAACCTTAACACCACAATAGATTAACGCTGATTATCACAAGCAACACAAATCACTTAAAAAGCCAATGCCGGCCATGAAAAAAGGCATCAGAACACCCAGTGCACCGCAGCCATCTGCACAAGGGGCCCAGAATGCAGAGAACACATGACTGCTCGCCTGGACCTGCCTCACCAATCCAGTCAAACACAGGATAAACACTACAGCACCACCCCCAGGGGTCTTGAGGAGTACCGCCCCCCAGGGGCCAGAGCTGCCCCAGCAACACAAGGGGAACCTACACAACACAGAGTATGGTAAGACCCCAACATATGAACGAGTTCTTTTTTGAGAACTTGAACATATGGGAACACACGTTCGTATCTTTTGAAAGTTCGTAACTTTAATGTTTGAATCTGGGGGACTTACTGTGTAATGTTTTGTTCATTGTAATGTTATGACTGATCAGTGTAATGTTCCACGATGGCTCATATCATATCAATCTCAAATTTGTTCCATTGGTGGCATGGACGAGGGTACCTGAAGTCCAGTAGTTTTATATTCTTGCCGGTACTATGACCACTACAATCTTCATCGCTTCATATTGTTCACTTCTTCCCAGCGTCAGGCATCATTGAAAGTTTCAATATTTTAATTCCTAAAATTAAACATCCCAGGACAATAAATCACACGCACCATTGCATAGGAGCTGTCTTTAGGAAGCAAAGAAAGATGTGCCTGTGCAGTCATGTAGCCTTTACAGAGAATACCTGTCTGTCACCTGAGACACGGCTGGTCTCAGCTGCTGAGTTTTTGTTTTTTTGGAATAAAAACAGAATACCGTGAACGATCACGAGACCCAACAGCACTGGATATCACTCAGCTGCAGCATGTTGGCGTTAACTACTGTAGCAGTAATGGAAGATACACAGAGACGTAATTTAGAACCACTAAGATGTAATTACTAAGGAGACAAAGTGATGTTTAAATGCCATAATGTTATAAGATGTGTCGTCTTGCTGAAAGTGTGTCTATGAGTGGTTTCGAATGCGTGTTTTGGCAGGCAGCTGTTCTAACAAGAAGCCAGAAGGAATAGCACCAAGCGATAGAAACCAGTCAGCTGTAAGATCTCTAGTGATCTTCACGAGGAGATCAGAGATTCGCTCACTCACTCGCTCATCATCTGTACCGCTTAATCCTGTATTCAGGGTCACAGGGGGCCTGGCGCCTATCCCAGGAGACTTAAGGCACCTGGCAGGGTACACCCTGGACAGGGTGCCAATCCATCGCAGGGCACAGACACACACACATACACTCACTCGTTCACACACTACGGGCAATTTGGGAACGCCAATTAGCCTAACCTACATGTTTTTGGACTGTGGGAGGAAACCGGAGTACCCGGAGGAAACCCACCAAGCCCGGGGAGAACATGCGAACTCCATGCACACAGAGACGGGAGTCAAGCCTGGCCGGGGATCGAACCCGGACCCTGGCGGTGCAAGGCGACAGTGCTAACCATCAGAAATTCAGTAGATCAAAATTCTTCTCAATCCTATAACATCTTACCCTAAATCTAACTATCTTACTTACCAACAGGAATCCAATCAATCAAAAGTTTACAGCAAAGTTTACAAATCATCTTGAATCTCTTTACCCAAAGGGACCTTGAAAATTCTCACTGGAGAACTTTTATTCATGGAGACTTCAGTTCCAGCTTTTGTAATGTAAAGCATTTCTTAGGATGGACTACATGCGCTGTATACCCTGTGCACAGACGGTGTTAGGATTGCACGGCATGATGTCATGCACTAGGACCTGGCCGGGGCAGGGTCGGTTCTCTCTCCATCCCTGTCACGGCAAGCACTCAGGGCTCATTTACATTCAGTGCAGACCCATTCCCAAATGTGCTCTTCGAGACCTCTGGTCTCTGAGGTCAAAAGTCTGTCTATAGGCTTTCGACTTGTTGGGGGGGGGGAAATGTCAGTGAATTGTAAAGCAGCTCCTAAAGGTAATTGCGCTGTCCCTGGATCATGAGTGCTTGAAGGTTAAAAAAAGGTGAAACAAAAAACCGGCCACTATTAGAGATTAACAAAGGTGAAGAGTAAGATAACAGCTCTGAGAATAAAAGCTTAAAGAGTCTTTGTACAGAATATAAAAACACTCCTGCTAATGAAAGTATGACCTTTTTTTGCTGTAAAATTTCAGTGCACGGTTATTATAACTACGCATGCATAATTGTCTCATTAACATTTCCATTTATAACACATAGAGAGGATACTTTATGAAATATTGTTTTAAGGAAAAATAAGTAGCTTTACTTTATATACAAAATAAATAATTGCTTAACTTTTTAAAATTTGTCAGATTTATCTGAAATGCTTGTGTTGTGTGAAGTGTTTCTAAATCAGGTCCTCTCTACCTAACTAACAAAATAAATGTTTTTTTTCTTTTATGGCGGTACCATAGAGGAGACAGAAGCAATAGCAATACCGTAGAACCCATCAGCCGCTCTCAATCACTTTTCACTGGATCTTGTGTTCTAGTTTAAGTTTTTTATTTTTATTTTTGGATTTTCCCCCTAATTTAGTCGTGTCCAATTCCTCCCTGTCACTAGGGGGCTCCACATTACGGCTACCACTACCACTCAGCCGGGAGGGCTGAAGACTATCACGTGTATCCTCTGAACCACGTGACACCAGCCGACCGCATCTTTTCGAACCGCCCACTCACGGACCGTTGGGGGTGGAGTAACACACTCGGAGGACGGCGCTATCCGCTCCCTCCGCTGCGCGAGCTCACAGATGCCCATGATTGGCTGTAGTGTCGTGACTAATGTGGGAGGAGCACTAAGTACCTCTCATCCCTCCCCTCTGAGAGAGCTCGGCCAATAAGCTCCCTCTAGACCTCCGGCTGCGAGAAGTCACAGCGTCACCCGGGAATCGAACCCGCGATCTCCAGATGATAGGGCGAGCGCTTTACCACTGCGCCACTCGGAGGCCTAGTTTAAGTTTATTCTTGATCGTGTCAGACACCTGCACCTATTGTCATTGTCACTTTATACACTTCATATAAGGGTGAGGTTATCTGTTACTTTAAAATCCCACATTAGCATAGTGTCGAGTCCCTGTTTCTGATGGTGTTGTTTCTATGTTTAATAAATTGAAGTCTGGACAGACATCTTTGCCAACCTTATTGGCTGACCAAATGCAAGATTGACCGATGGATGCTGCAGTGGAGATATTCTCCACTCTGAAAGAGTTGATTTGGAGCTGTGGGCGACTTAGAGGGAGTGGACAACCCGCTCACACATCACAGGGGACTTGGGCAAGTAGGCAGGGTACAACCCTGGATCGGGATCCTGTCCATCGAAGGGCGCAACCACACACGCACACTCGCAGACTACTGTATATGGGAAATTTGGAAATGTCAATTAGTCTACGCTACCGTGTGAGGTATCCAGCGTATGTGGAGGAAACCCACGGAACTGAAGGCAGGACCCGAACCCTTGGACCTGCATGACCATCGTGATGTCTGTGGTGGATTACCTTAAGTAATGTATGGGTCAAGGAGTACAGATCCAGGTTATAAAGTTCTAAAAAAAATTTAAAAAATAAATACAACACAACACAAGCTTATGACTGAACGATTTTTGGTTGAAAAACAAGCGATCCATGTTTTTCACATTGGAGTTGAGAAATTTTTACTGAAACCGTTGAGTCCAAATGGCATTATGTAATGCAACATTTCTTTCTTTATCCCTCAGAAATAACACGAATAGCAGGAAGTTAAAGCACTTGGGATTCTTGTGTCTACTTTTCTGACGAGCAGCTAATGGATGATGCGTTGCCTTTCAGAATTAGCATATAAATAAGTACCATACTTATCAGGATTACTTAAGACTCAACCTGAACAAAGCTTTTAGTCCGCTCTAATGTACTCATGACTTTTACTCGAGCTGTTTTACTCTTAGCTGTCGGTCTGTTAAAGACGCTGTTTGTCAGGGAGAATTCTGTCCTCGGTGACGGCTAATCAAGAGAGAGGAGATCAATCAAATGCCAAAAAAGAAAAAGGAAGGTGTTAGAGACGTAGTCTGTGTCTGCAGTAATTACCATGCAGTAAAGTCCTGAATTCAATCACAGAGGCAGATTAGTCCAGTTCGCTAGTTAACACAGTCGAAACGCGCCGAAGGCTTACGTGCGTAGCTTCATCGATGTACTGTAGGAGTCACAGCTTCGGAGTATTTCATGCAATTGTATTTACGGTTAATGTCAAAGCATAGCTCATGTTACGGCAGCAACAAACAGCCGCTGCCTCTTTTAAGCATAATAATCAGACAAAGTTTCCTTATCAACCATATATGACTAATGCGTGTATCGTTAGCTACGTAAGCATCCGGCGTACGATCCCTGAAAATGAGCTGTCGCCATGGCAATAAGAACAAATCAAAAGCAGCACATTCATATCAACCTGTGAGCAAAAACAAATGAAAGTAAAAACAAACAGGCGTGTTTTTTTTTACTCCATAACGAGAACAGACACATAAGCGACCAAACACACCGGCGACGCTGGAAGCAAAGATTAAATACCAAGGACATATTTACAACATGACTCAGTCACAATGCATTATGTTTTAATTTGCGGTACAGCACGAAGGACAGAACCGAACGTGATAAACACGTCGCTGTCTCTCTCTCTCTCTCCGCTGCTTATCTCTCTTAATAATATCCTGCTGTAGAACACCTAACAAAGCCTCAATTATTCTGTAATATGTTCTACAGCGTCCTGTAAATGGATTTTAAATTGGTTCCGAGCGGCAGGTCATTCAGAAGAGGCGACACGCCGATGACGGACTCGCAGGTAATAAAAAGACCCACCGCGGTACAAATCGAATACTTTCCACAACGGCACACCTGCTACAGTGTAAATAAATTATATTATCCATATCCAAGGTTACAGTACATGAGATACCATCTACGCCCACAAACCTGGGTCAACCTCAACATCTGGCCATGGATTTTTTTGTTTTGTTTTGTTTCTCCTTCCCTCTTAAATAAGGAGGATTTGACACCCAACACACCTAATGATCAGTTTGCTGATTCAGAGAGGAATCGATTCTTTTGATTTTTTTTTTTGTGGACTTTTGATTCAATTTTACAATCGTCCGAACACAGGATTAGTGCTGATTTTATGTTTTGTCTTTAGTTATACATATAAAAATATAGAAAATGTGTGTGTGTGTGTGTGTGTGTGTGTGTGCCAAAGAAGCTACTGCTGAAGTTTATGCACCATAAAAGTAACCGATCTTTCCTCCCTAAAAATGTAAAGTCGCTAACTTCAGCCATTTTGGTCAATCGCCATTTTTCAGCTTTATAGTTCAAACAATAATCATTTGGTATGTAAATTCTTTTTTTTCTTTTTTTAAAGAGTATTGATAGTAAAATTGGTGTAAGCTTCTAAAAGCATATGAAGTGTGAGAATTTCTGCTTAAATTAAAGCATTCTGTGCAAAATTAGCATTTTCAAAAACAGTCTGTCGTGTCTGTAACCATGTCAAATTCATATCGCAATATCTTAACAATCTTGCATTTTAGTGTAATACACCTCGTCAGGCCTACTGTACTGTATGTCTTTTCATGTGAAATCTAAGTTTCATCTGAATGGCAATTAAGATCAATGAAAGATATGAATTCAAAAAAGTTACGGACACTAAAACATAAAAAGGCATGAAATCGTCTTCATCAAATGTATCTGATTAAACATATAAATGTGTACAAAATAAAAAAAAATGAAATAGTGTTATAGGATCCTATCTGAAAATTCACTTTTTCACCCAGGTGAGACGTTGAGTTTTAGCACCGATACCGTATTTTGGCCGAATGCGTAACATTTTATTTAGGTTTTCAACAATTACGTTTAAAACTGTGCAGGAAGCCAATGAGGACACAGAACCGGTGATGAACATCTGATTAAATAATTATATACATGATGCTTTAAAAAATGTTAAGCATCCCTTATTTATTTATTTATTTATTTGAAGGGAACGTCCCTCAACAAAACTCCATCGTCACTTCCTCCGCGCGTTACCATGGTAACATGAGCACCTCGTGTACCTGTTGCTGCCGCTGTGGGAATTTCACACAACGGAAATTAAGTATGAAATATTTATTTCAACCAGAACTGATACCATTCTAAAACGTATGCTGTTGAAATGTGTATAACTCTAACTATAAAGCATTTTATTCGTTTACAAGATTATTATTATAGTGCAGGTTTTTTTTTTTTTTTTTTTTTTCCCAGATTACTAGCCTATATAATAAGAATCTGTTGATTTACAGTAAGTAAATTTGCATTTAGGCTCCGTCCACACGAAGCCAGTGCGTTCTCTATCCGATCATTTTTTTTTCCTCGTTCGGCGTCGTCTCAAGAAATATCTGCGTACACACGAAACCACTGAAAACGGTGTAGTACATATATGCCAGACCAGTATGTGGCGCTGTAATTCTGCCATAGAGATACACTATACACGGAGAAGAAGACTTTGAGCATGCGCGTGACATCATCGTTTCACAAAATATACGGATCGGCTGTACACACGAAAACGCAAGGGTGGCGTTTTCAGATTTATCCACCTTGGGACCCGGTTTCAAAAAATAGCGGTTTCAGTCTCCTAAAACGCCGGATCCGTGTGGACGAAACGCCAATACGATAAAAAAATTATACGTATACAGCGAAACGCGTCTCCGTGTGGACAGGCTCTCATTGTGTCCTATTAATTTGATTTCATCTTCTATAATAATGATAATAAATATGTAAATCCCTTTTTGCGCTCCAGCAAGCGCACTGACTGATGGGATATTTTTCATGTCTTCTTCCGGTGAAGTGAAGTGAAGAAGCGTTGTTCGCTACCCCATTCACTTTCCCTTTGAACTGAGCAGTTTCGCTCTCTGCGGTTTGGAATCGCACTTAACATGGCTGAGCACCCTGGACAGCGCACGTCACGGGGAACTTCAAGCCGATCGGAACGCGGCCTTTGACCTCTGATTCACTTCCTATATTTCTCACTGAATCGAATCAGAATTCAAAGAACCTCTTTCTCACTAGCGCTCACTTGGAAGTGAACTGATACACCTTGTGTACACACTACTGGAAAATCTCTCGATCTTTATTCACTTTATAAACTATATATATATATATGTCCTACATTCAAAAAAGAAATCTAGGACAGTGAGAGTCAAAGTCATTGTCTGGAAGTGTTTCATTCAGAATCCCTGCCATGTGTGTGTGTGTGTGTGTGTGTGTGTGTGTGTGTGTGTGTGTGTGTGAGTCCACAGAGACCCGACATAACCAGAGTAAGGCAAATCTAGAGGTTACAGGCCTTTACGGATCGTAATTATTAACTTATAGGCCCTCGAAGGATCTCACAGGTTGCAGAAATTACAGTACTTCATGGAGGATGCTGGCTTCGAGAATGTACACCGTCCGTGTGAAAATCATCTCAGCAATGATGATCTCTAGGCCGGCAAATCGAACCCTGACCTCGAAAAATCCCCAACTCCCCAATGCTCCAGTGTGCTAGTGATTCAAATCAATTATTTTGTCTGATATTTATTCAAAAGCTCAAACCTCTAATTAAACAGTAATAATTATGGACATAGAGTGATTAGAGTTTGCAGCACAAACAGAGAGCGAAATGATCAGAACAATTAGTGAAGAACCAAAAGACACCAATGAACTCTGTCCATGAGGTGCACAGACAGACAGACAGACAGACAGACAGATACAGAGACAGACTGGTAGACAGTGACAGACAAGTAGTCAGACAGACATGACTGGTAAACAGACAGAAGCAGAGACAGTCAGACAGACTGAAAGACAGCAACAGACTGAGTTACACAAGACCAGACAGAGATCAGACACATTGGTAGACAGAGACAGATAGACAGATCAGACAGATTCGTAAACAAAAACAAGTAGACAGTCGGATGGACAGACAGACTGATACACAGTGACAAACGGGCTGGTAAACAGACAGACACGGAGACAAAGACATAGACTACATCTACATCTAGACATTTGGCAGACGCCCTTATCCAGAGCGACTTACATTTTTATCTCATTATACATCTGGGCAGTTGGGGTTAAGGGCCTCGCTCAAGGGCCCAGCAGGGACAACTTGGTGGTGGTGGGACTTGAACCTGTGACCTTCCGAACCGTAATCCAATGCCTTAACCACTGAGCTGATAGATAGTGACATATAGACAGGCTGCCAGACAGACTGGTAAACAGACAGAAACAGTCGGACAGACTGATAGACAGTGACAGACAAGTAGACAGACTGAGATACACAAAGACCAGACAGAGATCAGACAGACACAGAGACGGACTCAGACAGAAAGACAGACAACTTTTAAAAAGGGTCTTCTAGGTCGACAGATGGAGACAGACAGTCAGACTAATAAACAGAGATGGACAGACAGACAGACAGACAGACAGATAAAGGTCCTGTTGAATAAAACTCCACTATGTGTTTGCTGAAGTAGAAACTGGAAGTGCAAGACGCCGTGTTTTACTAGCAAGTGAGATTTCCGGGTTTCAGGTAAAACACACCGGGACTGTTCAAAAAAAAAAAAAAAAAGAAAGAAAGAAAGGAGAAGAGTGATCGAGACAGAAGTTTGTCAGTCCAGAGGTCAAAGGTCATGAAGGTTAAGTCCACATAAAATACAGGTAGCTTTTCCATCAGATAAATTAGATTTTTTTCAAATTTTGTTAGCAATTTGTTGCTATCACCGTAGCAACAAGTCCAAATCAGAAGTGCTATGGCTTAATCAAGTATTGGCACCTCTCCTATTTTGCCCAGTTCTTACTATTAGAAACCAATCCTAAGTCATGTTCTTCATGCTTCATCAGTTCCCTCATCTTATTCCCTTATTTCAGTAGAAATCTTTACTTTAACTTCCATTGTGTTTCTCCAGTTCCGACCGTCGCTTGTTGATTTGGATCCTGTGCATCGATTCGCCACCATGAATTCAGAGCAGCTTCATTATAAATGCCTGAGTGAACACACGTCACATTGATTTTGGCTCCAGTCGGCTTCACCTACATGTGCACAGAGTGGGGTTTCGTGTAAGTGTGTACACCACAGGCGTTGTGTAGCGTTTCAGTCTGGGAGTGTGAAATTAAAGCGTGAACTCCGGATCACCGGGAGAGAGGGTGCTGGTTTGTCCTCAAGCTTTTTGTCTTTAATGAGATCTGGATCTTCTATAAACAGCCAGCGTTTAAACTCAGAGGCCTCGGGTGACTTTCTCTAAAATACTGCAGGCTGCAAAGTTCAACATGTAGAGCAGCTTTATTCATACGTCTGGTCTCTGATAATAATAATAATAATAATAATAATAATAATAATAATAATAATAATAATAATAAGTATGTATGTTTAATGATCATACATAACATTAAGTAAATCATTTGGGGAGAAAAGGAATAGATGAATTGTGTAGAATCCTATAAAAAAAAAAGCAAGCAAGAAAGAAAGAGAACAGTAAGCAAATGAGAGAAAATAAAAATAAATAAATAAATAAATAAATAAATAGATAGAACAAAAAAAAAATCAAGAAAAAATAGTGATAGTGATTAAATGTCACAAAATACACAAAAAGTACAAACAATCAAATAAAGTTAAATTAAGTCTAAAGAAAAGTAAGAAAACAGAAAAAGAA
Source organism: Clarias magur (assembly GCA_013621035.1). NCBI lineage: Eukaryota > Metazoa > Chordata > Actinopteri > Siluriformes > Clariidae > Clarias > Clarias magur. Next base: position 72,742 of record QNUK01001178.1, on the reverse strand, counting down.
AGAAAGGACATAGTGATTAAATTTCCCTAAAAACTTACCAAAATATAAATAAATTAATAGCTAAATTGAAAGAAATTAAAGAATAAATAAACAATACATTTAAAGCATATTTATAATATAAATAATTTGTTATATACAGTATAAACTGTGAATATAAGTATAAAAGAAATATAAAATAAATACATAATAATAATAATAATAATAATAATAATAATAATAATAATAATAAATGTGTGTACATTTAATGGAATGTGAGAGAATCAAATAAAAATAATGAATCATGTGAGGAATTAATCAAGTGGTGAAGAAAAATCACATTGAATGGGGAAAAACGAAAAATCCTGTGGAAAAACGAACCATCTGAAAGAATCATATGAAAATGAATCATTGGAAGAATCACATGTGAAAGTAAACGAATCAAGTGAAACAAATGTGAAAATGTGTGAACAGTAACACGCCCAACTCTTGTGTGAATATTCCCGTTAAGTTCCTATCACATTCACATGTGTGTGTGTGTGTGTGTGTGTGTGTGTGTGTGTGTGTGTGTGTGTGTTATGATGCCCTGCTGACGACCTCACTGGGCTCCACGCTGCTAGCTCTGTTTTCTCACACGCAGGAAATCATGCTAAGAGTAACGAATTGAGCCGCTCTGCTATAGACACTCAACATTTGATTTAGATTATCACGGCACATCAGGAAACCGCACGAACAGCGTGATGGTACAGATGCCATGTCTGAGACACACAGTGTTTATTCGTGTAAATCAGGCTGAATGATGAACGCAGAGTGAAGAACCATATGGAGAGATTAGCATGAGAATCATTCTAATGGTTTCTCTTAGCGTGGCACGCTAAGCATCCTGATATCATTAGTGTAACAGTAAAAAGTGAATAGATTTAACTATCTCATAAGAACGCGGCATGAAGCTAAGCTTCGTTTCTTATGAATTATTAGCAAAAGAACCCCAGACGTCTGGCTATCAGTGACTAGCCAGTGTCGCATCTGTGATATTTGTTTTTCGTTCAGAGAGAGATTTCATGCTGAGACTTGAATGAAGCAAGCTTAGCTTGAACTCTAACAGAATCCTCACTTGGACACGCCCACTCATAGCCACGCCCACATACTCTGCCACAATTGATGTCATTTTAAATCGGGATTGCAACCTCGTTATAATTAAACAAGGAAGTACTGTATTCATAGCACATTATCCCAGTCTTGTGAGGTATTTTTACTGTTTACCGATGTATAAAGGATCATAAGCAGAGTTATAGTTCACGGCATGATTGTTATGTTTATAAAGCCTTGCTATCTAAAATTCCAGGCATGTTTATTCTCAGTAATGAGAGGGCAGCGTGTAGGTGACAAATCCAGCGTACGTTTCTTAAACATTCCCCCAAGCGAGTCCTGGCATTTGCTTTCCTCGCGCAACACTTTTGCATGAAGGAGCGATGCCGCGCCCCACTGAGAACGCCTGTCGAGATCATTAATGCGCGTTTGCCCCCTAGCTGAAATGCAGAAATGGCTTTGAAGTGTCTGTGCGTAACCTTCAGCGCTCACGATGGCCTCACTCGAGATGCGTTCGTCGAACAACGAGCTGTCAGCTGCAAAGTTCATCCTCGATATGGATGTTCTCCTTAGTGTCATTCACAAATAGGATCAGCGCTCTGTCTCTCTCATATTCTCTCTCTCTCTCTCTCTCAAGACTAACCTGCATCCTATATTTAACGACTCTCTGGTGGAAACCGAATATCAGACGAGCTCCTTGCTTTAAGTGGCTGCAGGTCAGGAACTGGCTTGAAAAGAGATCTTACTGTAAGTGAGTGTAAACACTCAGGGTGTTCAAGAAGCCCTTGTAGCACTTATGTTCCACTGTAGGACATGGCGGAGGAATCCTGCATTCTGATTGGCTAGACAGAAGCAAATTGTGGGTTTATAATCATACACTTACAATACTCGATGTTCACATTAGCTAATATCAGTTAGATCTTTAGATTTTAATTTTTTTTCATCTAATCTTAAATAAATAACATCTGAAGGTTTCTTTAGGTAGCACCGTGGCATGGTGGGTAGCATTGTGGCCTCACACCTCCTGGGTTGAGTTTTCGATTCAAATGGAGTTTGCATGTTCTCCTTGTGCTGGGTGGGTTTCCTCCAGGTACTCTGGCTTCCTCGCACAATCTGAAGCCGTGGGTCAGGCTACAGGCCCCCCGTTTCCCTGAATAAGATAAACGCTATAGAGAATGAGTAAGTGCGAGGCCAATATATATATATATATATATATATATATATATATATATATATATATATATATATATGTATTCAGGGTCAAAGGGGTGCCTGGAGCCTATCCCAGGAGACTTGGGTGCCAATCCATCGCAGGGCACAGACACACACACATACACTCACTCGTTCACACACTACGGGTAATTTGGGAACACCAACTAACCTGACCTACATGTCTTTGGACTGTGGGAGGAAACCGGAGTACCCGGAGGAAACCCACCAAGCACGGGGAGAACATGCGAACTCCATATATATAATTTGGTCGCTAGTATGTTTCAATTCCAATATGAAAATAAAGCTGAACCCAAATCGAAGAATTGCTTTTCGCACTGATGTACTGCGTTAGTTCAATTGCGTCAAACGGGTTAGCTTCAGCAGGAATGGTTGACAAGCCACGCCCACAAGAGACACATTCATACGTTTATACAGAACATTAACATAATATAATATAATAATGTTACCAGCTCGATCACAGAGACGGGTAAGTCATACTTCAAAGTCCTTCTCCAAACATACCATTTCTGTGTCCATGTAAATGAGCTTCTCCTGAGCCACGTCCTTGACGGTGAACAACAGAGCCGAGCAACACGCGGGCAGACGGGCTCTTCTCATGTGAGGTCACATTAGCAGGAGAATTGACTTGTTTACAGAATACAGTTACAAAAAGTTGCATAGATAATGTTTTATTCCTGTTATAGTAAAGGACGTGATGGTACGTGATGTGACGGTGACTCCGCTTTGTTGATTACTTTCCTAAAGCAGCACAACATGAAGTGAGGTCCTGCTTAGGAAAAGGAAGTTCTTTTGCGTTTACTGCTGTGCAAAAGGTCATGCGTCAGATTCAAGGGGTCGTTTGTGTGTTTTTACGCAGCATGATTACACCTGTATTATGCCGCTTTACGGTAAAAAGAATCCGATTCATTCTCGGCGCGTTTAAGCTGGAACGCTAAACCTCGCTATCTACTAACCCTCACACCTACTTAATTGGCGCAGTAGGAAATGTCATAATTACACATTTATCTCCTAGTACTTGATTAACCGCTAATCAATATGTATCAGTTAGAGATAATTATAATGCCGCACTCGAGAAAATTGCCTTCAAGTGCAATGAATTGAACAAATCCGTAATTCGGTAGGCACGCTAGTGGTTCATGGAGCGGATCTTTTCACTAGCAAGAATTTCCACGTTCCATTATTAACCGTGCAGATATTTTTATTTTATAATGTAAGGAATAAATAATGACAAAAACTGTTAAATCATTAACCATAACAGATCGGAAGAAATTGGTGTTAAACTAATTACGCAAAAAAACGAGCTCACAAACTACTGAACAAATCCCTTATTTACACTTTCATGTCCAGTGTTCCAATTCCCAGAGGTTAATTTTCAGCTGTGTTCTGAAATATCAAAGGTTTCATCAGGTTAAAGTATTCATCTTCATTCTTTCCACCTGCGAATCCTGCATATATTTATTCAAATGTATTACGCATACTGTATGCTTTAGGATGTTTGCAGGCCGGGGGAAAGTGAGAAGCAACATGTTTACCATTGACATCAGCCAATATTAAAATCGGCTCTCCTGCCTCTCTGAAAGCCCTCAGTGATCCAGCCTGGTGATTTCCCTCAGCTCCCAGCTCTGTTCATGTCTGGCATTTATCCTGGCAGAATGACACCAGCTCTTTGCCCAGACTGTGGACCTCTTACATGATTGATTCTTGTCCTCTGGCTCAAAGTGACATCCGGCCTCCCGGAGCTGATCTGAGACTTGGCATCAAGATGACTGAGATGCTCCAGCCCAACATCTCGTTTCTGAAATAATTCCCCACCCTAAATCAAAGCATGGTATTAGTTTTGATGCTGGAGATAACGCTTAACCTTCCAGTCCAGTCGGTTCTCACATGGTCTCTTCACAAGATTCTGATTCGAGATGGCGATCATTGTAAAGATGAAGCTCTAACACTGAGTGAGAACAGGAACTCCATCTTGGATGGGTCACCAGTCCATCTCAGATCACATACATCATATTTATGTTAGATTACATTTTAAGCGAAAGCAAGGACGATGTGAATGAACTCAAATTTGCAAAGAATCAAAATAAAATAAAATAAAAATTCTTATCACTTAAATTATTGTATTACTTACAAACATTCCGAGTCTTATAACATCCTTCTCCTGCTTCTTTAGGACCCAGAGGAGCAAAAAACATTCGGCCAATCAAAAGGTTCTTCTCAGCTCTTGCTATACAGTATGGTTGTTAAACTACAGGCCTTCTGAATTTAGGCCTAAAGCGTCAGAGATGTAACTGAATGAAGGCATGAATTAAGATCGATTAACTAAATGGCTAATTGTACTTTGTGATATCATTAGTGGGTGTGTTCTCTCTGACATGGTCAAAACACGACTACAAATATTACAAATGAGTCTGGCATAGAAGCACCAAAACATGCAGTTCCTGGAATGACCTCTAGGAGCTGGCTCGATCAGTGAGTCAGTTTAAGAGTGCCGCATGAACTGTTTCATTCATTTCCGTTTTGTTTCATTTTCTACGTCCCATATTTACATTTGCATTTGCATTAGTTTAAGATGCTTTGAACAGCTGCAATACCGCAACCATGATGAATTTGAAAAAAAAAAAAAAATTGTTAAAACAAAACACACACACAAAAAAAAAGACTTGCATGTGAACAAGTTTTAAAATAATACCGATGTCGCCTAATATTGAAAAAGAAAAAAGAAAAGAAAAAGAAAAAAAAACGCATATGAACATTGGTTAAATCCCAAGTTCCTAAGTTATGTAAATAGTGATAATTAACATTGAATTCATAAAAAAATCTAATCAGCTTAATTAATCATTCTTAATCAAATAGGCTTTTCTTTGGAAAGACAAAACACTAAACTCACCAGTGGCTCATTAAAAAGCTCAGGTACGATCAAACAACTCATTTTTATTCAGAGCCAAGCTCAATTTAAGTCTAATTATTACCCAATTATTCTGTGCATATTGAGTTTGCTGAGAATTTCAGTTTCTCTTCTACCAAACACATGTATGCAACTCATCCTTGGATTTTGAATCTCTGCATTGTGTTTCACTTGATTCATCCTGAAAAATGATAATAAATGATTGAAATTCCCGTAATTGTTACTGATGTGATCGTGACGCTGTTGCGCTACAGAGCTGCTGTGGCTCGTCCTAATCAAAAGCTCCAGTCGCCTCTCCCTGAAACTCCTCATCTTTTTTATAGCTACAGATCTCAGACTCCTTCCTGCTGCACCAAACACTATTTCCCTGCTATTGATTTTCACACCAGATTAACGGGGCTGTGTGAGTCGCCACACACAAACAATTTCATCCGCCGAGAGATGGAGAGAGCAGGCCGGGATCACGGAGCAGGAAATAATAAAATGATGGAATCGGTTCGAAAGTGACAGTGAAATCGTACAATTGGTTTGTTTCTGGAAACGAAATGGCGAATCGAAACGCGCAACGTGACGAGAACACGATGTGGAGGGAGAAGGTGTGAGAGTAACAGCAGTGTGAGAATAGGACAGATATAAAGTTTTAAAACAAATAATTCTTCACAAATAAAAATAAAACTTCACAAATAATGAAAGGGTTGCTCATAGTTTAAGCATTAGAAAGAAAGAAAGAAAGAAAGAAAGAAAGAAAGAAAGAAAGAAAGAAAGAAAGAAAGAAACTGACAGTAATATTTGATGGACCATGAAACTTCTGCCTTACTAACTGAACAACTGATATGGAAAGTAAAAAAAACAAAACAAAAGAAGATAGCAAAGTGTCATAAAAATTATAAACACTTTCCATACTGTATATATGGCAGAATAAACAATGAAATAAACAAACAAACAAACTATTGACCACATAATTTAAAACACAACAACAGTAAGCTAATTTCTGCTTTTTATTTTCTCTTTTTAAGTCACTGGGTAATTAAGGGTGAAAAAAAGAGAGAGAATACAAATGAGAATGTTAAGGGTTCACCCTAGAGGGCACTGTTTGCCCTCTAAGTTTGTTTTTGTAGTTTTTGTTAGTACGTACTGCAGACTCAGTTTCCCAGAATGCACCTCGAGCAGGTGATGGAAGTGCTCACCTGAACCGAGGTAGCTCTTTAAACATCCTGTAAATACCTGTCAGTTCTGCGAAACCGGGTCAAAACTTAAACCAAATACAAACTTAAACAAATGTCAAGTGGGCATTTGTTTAAGTTTGTTTTTTGTGTTACGTCCCGTAGTATTTTGTGGGATGTCCTGCGTGTTTTGGTTCCCGTATCTTTCAGGTCCTGGGATTGGACATCGCCCCTGCCAATCACTGTTCCCAGAAGACAGCCAGAGGCGCGTCTTCTTTCTTTCATTCATGCATATCGTTACACCGACGCTAAATACTTCTGGTGTTTTGAATATTGTGGCGGTGATTTGTTACGCTAAAGCGCTAGCTGGGTGTGTTTTGTTTGTCTATGCCCAGCGCAGCGTGAGTTCTTGGACACTAGTTAGGCGCGAGAGCTACTTGTTGTATTTTTGTTTTGGTTAGCCAGTGTACTTAGCAGGCATCATACGCCCTAGTTCTGTTTTCATTTTGTTTATTAGGTAAGGTGTTTTGTTTTATTTATTTATTTGATTTAAGCTCCGCTTGTGGCTCCCGCCGTTGAATTTGTTATTCTATCTTTTGTACACTGTAAAAAAATTGAATCTTGACTTAACTCAAAATTTCAGGACAACTTGCTGCACAGCTTTTTTGAGTTAACTCCACTTTTAGCCCAAGTTGTTGATTTAACTCAAAAAAGCTGTGCAGCAAGTTGCCTTGACATTTTGAGTTAAATCAACTTTACTGAGTAAGGTCTCCCAACTTATATTCTTTTGTTAAGTTAAAAGTGTTTCGATAGTTTCAAAGACTTATTAATTTAATAAATGTGAACTTGTCACATGTTTTGGTTTTAAAATATGTGTTTAAATTTACCGAAGCGTTTTTTTTTTTTTTATTAACATGTAATACAATGTAACGAAAAAAGCTGTAACTGAATGCTTGAAAGTTTCTTCCAAATTTTATTTGAAACCAAAAGGAACACAAACCAAACCACATTCCTTGACTTTCAAATAAAAGTAAACTAAAAGAAACATGGCAAAATGCCTTTTACAGTCTAAACTTCACAAAACAAGGAAAAGAGTACAAAATAATAATAATAATAATAATAATAATAATAATAATAATAATTTGAAGTCTGAAAACAGCTCACAAAAGCAAAGTCATAGCAGAAGTGAAGTCTTAAGGGATTGTACCCTGCAGATCAGTGAGAGCCCAGTTCCATGAACACCTTCTCAATCACCTCAAAAGTGTACTTCAGATTTTTTGGTACTGAAATCCAATGCAAACAGGTCAAAGGCCAAACTGTTAAGCAACAGCAGATTGCAGATCTGGAGCATCTTGCCAGACAATCTCTTCCTCCAACACAAGAGTAAAGTTTATGACACTGGTCAAAGTGGTAGGGGAGACATCATCTTCAATCACAACAGGAACTCCCACTTTCATCTATCTGGTCTGTCCGTCATCAGGAATACTGCCCTAATGTAAACAAAAAAATCACTTTTGACATCCATCTTTATTATGTTATATTTCTTTTTGTTCCATGAGTTTTGGATCTTACTAGATTAATGTAGACAAAATGTGCAGAAAGAAACACCACATGAATCCTTAAAATCAGTTGAGATGCAGATAAAGTAAAACAAGAGAGTTCAAAGGAATAAGAATGAAAATATCTTAATAATGTCAACACAAACATTAACAGCCGTATTTTTGTTAAAGTGCCTGCAGAGAATCAATGCGACATCCTCACCAGACATGTTCTGAATAGTGCAGATGAATCATCACGGATAAACACATCGAGATCTTCCAGGACAGTTTTCATTCAGTGAGCCACAATATTTGAAGTCTAAAAAAAAAAAGGGCGCTAATGTTATGCATCGTCACTTTTGATAAACTTTCAGGTATTCATAACATTTAACATTAGGGAGACTCTAATTATAAGAGAAAGATTTTGAAATATGTAATACTGTTTGCATAGAAAAAAAGATTTGTTCAGGTTTGTGCTCAAGTGTCTCAGCATCAAATCTATCTACGTCCTGTTCTCTCAATTCTACATGTGCACAAGGTGACGTCCCAGCTTCAGGTTCACTGTTCAGCTCAGGTTGTTTCATTCGAGATTTTTTCAGATTCCTTATGCATTAATCTGAAATCTTTGATGGTGTTATTTTGATATTTTCTTGTTCTATGGCTGCTAAAGCTTGAATCTACAGGGTGGGTGTAGATAAAAAATAAAATGGGAATGGTTGGTGATATTAACGTCCTGTTTGTGGCAAACTTTTCAAGATGGTTGATGACCATGGTGGCCATTTTGAACTTTTGTTTTTTCAATAGGAAGAGGGTCATGTGACACATCAAACCTACTGGGAATTTCACAAGAAAAACAATGGTGTGCTTGGTTTTAACGTACCGTGTCACTCTCTCACCTGTCCCATGGGAAACCCCAGGCAGGTCACTTGTTAATTCCTGTTAACATAATCAACATAATCAATAAATCAAATATCACACATGCAGGGATATAGAGAAAATAATCATGTGCTGTAAATAATAATGAAATAATATTATATTCTAAATTAAAACACAATTAAATAAATACTTCATGATATACCTGTAATAAATAACAAATCAGTGTAGGTAACTTAAAATAATACAGAATATATTGTTTGTAGGACCTAAGGTTACAGGAAGACTTGCAGCTTTCTCACTGTCTCACATGATATAAACAACTGCACCGAGCTCTTATGTTAAGACAATTTCTACAAAGGACTTCGATATAAATATGTGCACTTACCAAAGTTTAAAAGAAGTTCTCCGTTGTGAGGTGGAGAAACGACCTGCTAATCCAGATGATGTTCAAAATACCCGCTGCACCCAACACGCATGCGCCAACTTCAGAAACGTGACAGCGCGCATGCGCCAACTTCAGAACCAACTTCTCTGCGTCTTAATTTGCATCAGCAAGTCTGTTCAGTGATTAAACCTTAGTTGACCCAGCGAGTTTTCACTAGTTCAGTCAGCTTTTTCACGTCTTATTGTCCAGATTACTAATAAATACTCATTATGCCAACATTTTGCTAGTTGGATTTTTTACAGTGTATATATATTTTGTAAATATCATTTCTGTCTGGTTGTACTTTTGGTCTCCACTGTAATTACAGAGCAATTGGCTGTGTGTTTTTTGTGCTTCAATCATTAAAGTCTGTTGAAGCTCATTGCCTGTCTTGAGTCTGCCTCATTTTATTTTTTTACACTATTCTCTCTCCTAGTTGTAATTAGTGACAATGTTTAAAATATTAATATACTTGCATTTTTTTTTAGGCAATTACCATTTTCATGCCTCCTTCCTCTAATGAGTTAATGATCGCTTTTGATTAATTTATATATTTTGTAGATTGTTGCTTTTAAATAATTACTGACTACTGATTGAATTTTGTTTGTCTCTTGTTCTGTATAAGTACTGTTCTGTGTCTCCAGTGTTTGTTTGCCTCAAGTCTAGTTCCTTGTATATGTAGTTATTTATATTAGTATGTTTAGCCACTTGAGTGTTTAGCCATTATTAGGTGTAGCCGCTAGTAGGATTGGCTGCTAGTGGCTTTAGTCTCTAGTAGGTTCAGCCTCAGCTATGTGCTTAGCCTTGTGTGTTCATTTCCCTTGTAGATTCAGTCACTAACCAGCTTAACCCTATTAGTTACTAACTCGGTTAGGTCATCATCCATTTTCCACAATAACCACATTGGATACTAACCCAACTAATAACTAACCCGTCTCGCCCGTCTCTAGTCTCGTCCTGTCTCGTCTCTGTTTAGTTCCAGCTCCATGTCTCTTTGTGTCAAGCTCTAAGGCTGTGTGTTACGCCTAAAAGAGCCTAAAGACTCTATGTTTATCAACCCTTCTGCGTCTATGGCTGCCCTTACGTAAGCCCATGGCAATCAACATCAGACAGAACTACCTGCACTACCACCTAGTACATGAAATATTAAATGAACAAACAAACTAGATAGAGAGAGAGAGTGAAGTAAGCAATGCTCAATAAAACAAACAAATAAATTAATATAATTAGACAATCAAATAAATAACTGCCACAGAATTTAAAAACACAATAACATAAAAGCAAAGTTCTATATAGAAAGTTGTTAATCAACCTTAAAAATATGTAAAAGCAAGAATGATTAGATAAAAAAAGAATGAATAAATCTTGACCACATTATTAAAACACACACACACACACACACACCAAAATAATAATATAAAATATAATAATAATAAAATAAATAAAATAATAATAATAGAAACCAAGTAATTAACAAATGTTTAAAGAAATAAGGAAACAAAAAGCAATGACAAAATAAACAAACAACAAAACAGAAACAAAAAACTAATAAAATTATAACACTATAAATGAAAAGTCAAGAAACTATTGGCCAAACATTAACAAATGTTTCGGTGACAGTGACAAATAAATAATTAAATACACAAATAATAAGAAAAAAGAAAGAGAAGAAGAAGCAAAAAACTCTGCCTAAATTCTAACCTAGCTCATAATAAACATGTGGACAAATGTCTGCATGTCGTAGCTCCATCAGCTCTATAATAAAGACCAAAGCATCTACTGTACACTATAAAACATGTCCTTATACAAGAATGTATTAACGATATAAAGAAACTGAGAACCAACTGAAAGCTACAATGTACATGTACTACAACATCACAGTAAAAGTGGAGAATCGGGACGAGGACTATGATGAAACACAATGCAACACATATACATTAAAAACAAACAAAACTAATCATACTATTCTTAAACAGTAAACGCATGCAGGAATCTTGGCGTTGTGTGAAACGATCAAATCTAGGACACTGTTCTGTGTTCGGGCCTCGACCCTCTCCCCCGGGTACTCACTGCATTTTCTATTTTTCTTATACGCTTCCCAGCACCAGACTAAATCTGATAGTAAACTCCCACCTCTGTGCCACTTTCCCACCCCAAACACACACACACTTGCGTGTTCCTGTCTTGTAGTTGGGAACGTTCTAAACACTGATCTCATTGCATGGACACTGCAATGATCACGTTGTTCTCTGTCCTGTTACTGAGGGTCAAACTTCAAGCGTGGTCAGTACGAGTCGAGAGAACAGTGAGGCGACAGAACAACGGGTTTGACCAGATCCGTGGAAAAAGAATTCACACTACATGAGTTTGTTTGTGTTTGTAACAATCATTTTTTTTTTGTATAAAGACTAAATGCAAAGGTTGAAAATTCACCTGATTTTAATTCCTTTGAACTCAGTATTTAGATCTAATTTATATGATATATTTTTTTCTGTATGAACTCGGTTTGAACGCAGTCCTAACAGCGGAAGTGTACAACTTCATTATCATGCATACAGATAAAGGTAACATTGAACAATATCATTCCGTTTCAGTGTTGATATAAAAGGTCAAAATAAGAAAGTGTGCAAACAAGAAAACAAGGATAATGTACTAAAGCATGAGGGCATATTGAGATTATGCGTTGATCACCATCAGCTAACCAAACACTGACAGACAGATGTGGAGTGACAGTGTGATAGAATGAGAAGGATCTCATAAAACATTAAATAAATCAAATCAAATTAAAGTGATGTGATCACATTCCATCTGATTTCATGCAAATTAAGTTATATAAAAAGGTTCTAATGCAAATGCTACTTCTAAACCTAGATCTTCAGATCTGAAAATACAAATTAAGTCGCACACAGTGTAAATAATTGTAATATCAGGGCAGCCAGACAGAAATAATTGAGTTCTTGTTTAAAATGAGACACAAAAGCTGATAAAATAAATGTGTGCTTAACCAAAGTTCTTACTTGTTTTGTAATTTTTAATAAAAGTGCACAAATCTAAAATTAATAATATCCAGTCTGGTCCAACATTTTCCCCCTTACTAGAAGAAAACATGTAAAATAATAATAATAATAATAATAATAATAATAATAATAATAATAAATCTAATTTAGCAAATAAATGATGTGACCTGATTATATAGAAGTCAGACAAGAAAAATTTGGATTAAAGTTATTAGGCTTCACAGCCAGAAGCTTTTCTAAATATTACTTTTCATTATCATGGGCATGATAATATCATCATTATTTTTCATTATTTATTTTATTTACTTATTTATTAAACAGCTCTCAGCAGAATAAACACTCACTTGACAAGGCTTCTGGTAATTAAAATGGCAACGTTCCAAACTAATAAAGTGCAAAAAAATAAAAAATAAATCTGAAAAACAAATAATTGAAGACTTTCCCCTAACAAAATATCTTGATGTTTCTTATTTCTTCTGTACTGCCACTGAGACTCCTTCCATGATCCCTTTACCCTCAACTTTCACACACATTCTTAAACCGAATAATTATGGACGTTTCACGGCACACATCACTGAAAACGGGCTGTTACTGTAATAGCTGAGAATTAATCAATACCTCCTGAACAATCAGGAGACAGCGGTGTACACATTTCACAACATGATGCATCTGTGAGCTGAACGTGTTGCATGTAAACGGTGTTTGGTTTTACACGAGATTAATGACCTAATATCTGCTAGTTATGTGTTATTAGCATCTCTCTCTCTCTCTCTCTCTCTCTCTGCTGTACCTTAAAGTGGCAGAATGTAGTTTAGTGTTAATAATCTGATGAATTAAAAAAGATAATAACAACTCTGCTGTTTTGTGTTCATTTATTTTTTATTATAGTTAATATTTAATTTTTTTTTCTGATTGATATGCGTGTAACAGAATCATGTCTAATAAACTTCTGAAGTTTTTAAAGGTTGGTTTGCAGAGGATTGTTTCATAACATCTCAAATATAACCCCAGTCCCAGTTTCTTTCTTTCTTTCTTTCTCTAGCTTTTTTCCTATATTTAATTCTTATTTTAATTTTATTTAATTTTGTTCTCATTTAAAGTTTAACTTTACTTTTTACCCAGAAGCTACAGAAAGATAATCGCAGGTTGTTTTTAGTTTCCCGTTGCTTAATTAAAAATCTGTGTGTGTATAATATTTTAGATACTTCATGTGGAAAAAAAAATATTATAACATTTTGTATTTTTTCTTTTATATTTGCACATATTTTAAAACCTCATTTACTTATTTTTCCCTTCTTTTTCTCATTTCCTTTCAGGTTTTTCTCCCTTATTCCCACTGATGACTCCCGTTTTCACCAGGTACATTAAAATACTCCTATACATGTTTGTTTGTTTTTTTTCCCCACCCTTTTTTTCTCCTGTTGTTAAGGTCCAAAAAGGTAACCTCAGGGCAACATTATATTTAATAAAGGAATAAATAAATATCCGTAAACTTTATCTTAGCAGCAACATTCATAACAATTGCAAAAGCCCTTCATGACAACTGACATAAACCTAAATTTGAAATAGTTTTATTTTAATCACTGGTATTTATAAGCTGCTTAAATTACATCATCAGTTTGAGACACAACATTTCTTGCTTTGGAGTATGATGACTAATACTTATCACCCAGATGAGGATGGGTTCTCTAAGTCTGGTTCCTCTGAAGGTTTCTTCCTATTGCAATCTCAGAGAGTTTTTCCCTCAGGACGACCTGATCGTTCTGATTCATACACTTTCACAACTCAATAATTTTTCATACACATTTCATAAAAAACATAATTTTCTTTTGATTGTGTAAAGCTGCTTTGCGATAATGACAATTGTCAAACGTGCTATACAAATAAAATTGAATTGCACCGAAATATAAGGCCATTATTACAATTATGTAGCTGAAACATGATCCACGAACAGAATCGTGCCCGGCTATGCGTAGTGCCGTCACATCCATATTGTCTCCACTGATTCTGCACTGAGGTCGCTGCTGGAAAGCACATTTCAGTGCACACGAATATGAATGCATATATACATGACAGTCTAAACACTGTTTCATGTTGGTGTTCATCACATGTAATGAATAGTGGTGCTTCAACTTTTGTCAAGGACAATTTCTGGACAAGAAAACACTGATTTACTAAGGCACTGCTGTTCCCACAGTTCCCTCTCATAGAGTTATTTTTATTATTATTTTTTTTTCCCCGCTTACTGGAGGATAATTATATTTCATCGTCTTACAATTTGTCCACTGCAGGTCAGGAGGGGATACTTTTATTTTGGAGGCCTTACGCAACATCTGGAGCCCTATGCAACATGTGCAGTGAGCGTATAGGAAGGTCCAGCTGTGAAGTGGACAGTATGTCAGTTGTTAGGGCTTATATAGCGTCTTCACTATGAACAATACAGAGCATCCAACGCTTTTCTGAGAAAAGACATGAGCCGGTACATTGTACATTTAATTGGCATCTATGCCAATTAAATAACCAATGTACTCAAAATTTATATACATTTTCTTGACTCTTGGCACGTGTAATTCGTGTACTATTGCTTTTCTACAGGAAAACGTAAGAAATCACAGCTCACCCAAGGTAATTATAATATTCCCTAATGTCATACGTCTATCCATTACCACTCAGCAGTGTATCAGCTGAGCATTTGAGGGTTAAAAGGTCATCTCCACTGGCTTCCTGAATAACGACCTTCTCCACTGGCTTCCTGAGTAACGACCTTCAGACACGAAGATAGAATCTTAACCACTGATCCACCTGATGGAAGAAGACGTCTCACGTTCCAGCTGATGAGAATGAGCCGTGAACCCTGTGGGCGGGATCAATCTGCTTTTCGGATTGCGAATTGATGAGCCAGAACAGCACAGGACCATATTCGTCCTTTTCTCCCCCCCCACAGTCATACTGTACGACCTGCTTCCCCTGACATCTCGATCGATCAGATGAAGCCGTCTCACGTCACCCTGATTTGTTGATGGGTTTACAAATGAGCCTAATTTGCATAAATAAATTAGGGGTGTGTTGCAGACGGTTTCTGCAGAGTCGAACGCAAACTCGAGAGAAGGAAAGAGTGTTAGGATTTATTAGCGTTTCGATCCGTAAATTGCTCACAAAATTTCCAGGGAGGTACAATTAAACTTTCGATGCATAATTATGATGAAAGGGTGTGAAATGGAAAATAAATAAATAAATAAATAAATAAATATTTATGCAAGATAAAAATCTACATTTCTGCTCATAAAACAAATCTACACTTTCTTTAAAATATAAAAAATTCTCACGTAATACAAAAAGTACGAAAGTTAAACAAAATACGCATTTTATATATTTATACATTTATATTAATTATTATTTAGTGTCTTTAGTAGCAGGTACAAAACACTTCTATCTTGTCGTTATATTACACTGTATATTTTTAAGGTCATTCTTTAATAAATAATAATTTGCTGTATATTTATTGCTGCACTTCTGTGCTCTAAGAGAATTGGACAATTTCAGGATGAGACATTTTCAGCCTACTTAGTAGTAACAGAAACACTGCTTCATCACATGACTCTGTCATTGATTATTTAATAATAACGGCATGGCACTTAGTGGTGACAGTTTTATCTCTAGAAAGGCTCACACATCCTGCTCAGCATTTAACCGGCACTATCACCCCTCCTCTCAGTGTGAACAGCCCAAATGCAGTGGCAGAAAAAGAAATTATAATTATAATAAATTATACATTTAAGGTAAGCAGATGGTTCGATCTAGAATTGGTACCAAATTTAGAGATATTTAACAACCAGCTTGGGCATTTCCCCTCCAGATTGCTAGAGGGCGCCCTCTCCTGTATTCTAGAACACTTAATTGTTTCCTCCTACAGTTCCTGTTTGCTGCTTATGTAACCCACGTGGCCTTTTAGAAAGATGTGAAACCTTGTAGCGTCTGTAGTTCTGGGCCGGTTGCGTATGACCTTGTTTGTCTCGCTACGTTTTGACTTTCGTCTTGCCCTCGTATCTTAGATTTTTCGTGAATTGACCCCGACTTGCTCCCTGACCACATTTTTCGATCTCTTTCTGTACCTGGTTGACTTCTGGTGGATTTCTGGTATTGAACCAGGCTGTTGTGATGCTCAGTTTTTGCGTTTGGGTCGTCACATCGCCTCTTTATTACAAGATAAGAAAACCCGAGCGCAGAAGTGTTAAGGTTCAACTCCAGTAACGCTCTGATATTCTAACCCACTGGCTCGTTACATTATTCCCGCTGTAATAGAGTCATTAGAAAAATGAAAAGAAAAAGATGTTCCTGTCCGGTACCTCTTAGCGTCAAGTTCGTCACATCAATGAAACGACCTCTACTAATTAATGCACAGTATAGGTTATTAAAGAGAACTTGAATCTCTTATTAAGGAGATTTATATTACTTCAGACTGCAATAATTAACGTTAAACTGCAGTGATTAAACGTAATGGAGTTGCTGCGCAGGAAGAGGTTCACAAATTTAAAAGAGATCAATTAAAGGAAAAAAAAGGTTCATAAATCAAAGCGGACTAGAGTCCAAGAAGAATTACAGAGAAGTCGTACACTAAGAGCTTGGCCAGATATTAAATATTAATTTTAAAAGAATTACAGCACATATAAAAACGACCTGAAAGCTAAGCACTTTTTGTCTAAAAAAGATTTAAGGACAATTATAATATTATAATAATGTTGAAAACAAAACAAAACGGTGACTTAAAGGTTCCCTACATTCCCTAGTTGTTGACCTTTTTCAGTTTTTGTATCAGCCAGGGCCTGAACAAGCCAATTAAATTTCACCCCCTAATGTGACATCATTAGGCTCCGGTTGGTCAGCTCTGGTGTTCTCTGGGGGGCGTGGTTTAGTAGTAGCTCATTTACATAGACACTGAAACTGTTCCTTCAGATGAGGAGTGATATAAAATGTATGAAAATTAACACACACACACACACACACACACACACTTTAAGGAAGTATTTTCTTTCGTAAATTATAGTAAAATATGGGACCTTTAATTGTAAAAGTGGGAAAGTTTCTTATGTTCAGTTTGAATATAATTAATAATTTAATAATTAGCAAGAAAAAAATTTATTCATTAGACAATTACTGTTTAACATTAATACAAATAAATCTCATTTAAACCTGAAAAATCAAGAGATAGAAAATACAGAATGAAGAATGAAATTGTTTTTAATGTATGTAAAATAATGATATAAATGTCAAACGGTATACAATGCAGCAAGTAGAGGTTTAGGAATTTTTTTTTTCCGAAACATTGGAGCATGTTTAGTTCGGGTTGTAATAATATACAATAATCACAAATAGCACTTGATCCAGCGCATCAAAATATTTCGCCTTTTATTTCCTTTCCATATTGTGCACAAAACTTAATTACGTCATTTAAATGACTAAACCGCTATCGCAGTTAGCGGTTCATTAATTAGTTATTGTTCGTTAACTGTGTCCATAAAATTTCACATTCCACAATCAGCGCCCCGTCCCTGGGGAGAACGCCGTCCCCTCGCCAGACCTTGATATTTCCTCCCCAGCAGTCTGAGTCCTACACTCCAGCGCTGACGTGATATCCATATCAAACAGGTAACAGCTATTCTACTTTTACACATGCAAGGACAGCAGCGCTCTTAAACCCAGCAAGGCATGAAATTAATGCTGTCACAGTGAATTGAAGAGAGTGGATTCAGAATCAGTGTAGCCCAGTAGGTTAACATCGCATCATGGTACATGTTTTTTATTAACTTAACACAATGACGCAGCAGGTAGCGCGACTGTCTTACAGTTCCGGGGTCCCGGGTTCGATCCCGAGCTTGGGTCATGGTCCGTGTCAAGGTTCTTCCGGCGTTCGTTTTGGTTTCCACCGATTTTGTCTCGAAAAGAACATGTGAGCCAATTTATTATAGAAGCATTTGTATCGTAAATAGTCCGGCTTTCATGTTGTATTCAGTTTGACAGTAAAGTCAACATTTTCTATCCCCTAATGTAGCGTTTGTGATTAAAAGAGATGTGTTTTTGTGTTTTTCTTTTGCATGTACTGTATTGTATATCATGGTCTTGCTCATAAAATCTATTGAATACTTTCCTACACAACAAATAAACAATAAATAAGTAAATAAATGGATACATAAACCTCTGGGAGGTTTTAACTAAACTCAGGTAATTTTAATAATCTTAATGAGAAGCCCTGAAAGTCAACTTTAAGCAGGCGCATAACCCAACCCAGAACATCTGGAACTTTCCCCACGCAACGTAAATGTTGATGTAAGTTTTACATGTAAAATTAATACAGATCCAAACATATACCACCAGTCAAAGGTTTGGACACACCTTCTAACATAACCATGGTCATTCCGGCTTGTTATTTCTTTCTGCTTTGTAAAGGCGATACTTCGGAAGGTCCTCACAATATGCGCATTCCCACGACACAATACTGTTCTTGCGAGAACTGTTCGAGACTGGTACTGTATATAGTTTATAAAAATCTAGCATAAGGACATCCTGATGACACATTATATGCCGTAATTCTGAACTTTCCGTTATCCGGAGCTAATTACAATTCGGTGCATATCGCCCTGCCAAAACTCGGTTCGGTCACTCGGAAAAAGTTCGACACGCGTCCACCTGAAACTCGTGACTCCAGGGTCAGGAATCTGTCCGCTGGTTTCTGGGTGATGCCAAAAGTTCAAACTCGTTGAGGAAAAAATGCCAGTGAACTGTAGCGCGACTCTGATAGGTAATTACACATCATGAAGATCATGAGAGCGGAAAGGTTAGTAAAGGTGAAGTTTTTTTTTTCTTTCTCGGTGAATTAGGGATTATTAAGCAGACGAGAGGTAGGTAGAGAGATAGAGAGGAAATCATTACGACGGAAACGAGGCGGCTGTGACTGGAGTTTCAATGTATACGTTTAGTGCGAGCAAACGATTTAAATAATGCCTAGAGATAATAGGAAGGAGATTGAATCTAATTGGAGCAACAAAGGGCCGCATTATCAATCGTTTGTTAATCGCTTGCGATAGCTAGAAGTCTGTAATATGCAAATAAGCCCAATGCGATAACACGGCACGGGAATCGGGTTCAGTCGAGGTGTTTGGATCAAAAGCTGCCTTTGTATGTGACGCAAACGACAGATTCGTTTTAACGATAATGCCAAAGGCGTGATGCGAATCCGCAGCTTGCATTTAATAACACCAGCGCATTATGCATCACTGTAATCGCAAAATATCATATTTTTGTTTATCAGTATTATGCAGCCCTGGACCAAAGGTAACAAGATCTTTTAAACACACACACACACACACACATACACATATACACAAACACGTGCACATGCACACGCATAAACATTCACAGATTGTTGGATGTTCAGAGAGATCAGAGTGACTAAAGAAAAGGGAATGTACTCATTTCCAGGAAATGCACAACTCCCGCAGTAATAAATCAAGTCCTGCTGTGAGACACTGAGCCACAACCTGTTTTCCCCGGTTCTTTAAATTTCAAATAAAATAAATACAACAAATCCAAATAGATGGATGCTGCTGCTGCGTCAAGAGCAGAGCCAACAAATCTGTCAGACTCGAACACGCACAAACCCAAAATTAAAGGTCCTGTGTTTTGTGCTATGAGTTAAATAATCTGAATAAAGCCAGGAGGCACACAGAGGGATTTGACTATTTCTTATGAACGTGTGTGTGTGTGTGTGTGTGTGTTGCCAAACCTGAAATACCCTTTAGATAGTTCACCTTTCAATCCTCATACTCCCACCTTTCAATCCATACAGCAGGGCCGAGCAACAAGCCAGGGGAGGGGCTCTTCCTATATGACATCACATTAGGGGGAATAGCTAATAACCCTAGGCCAATACCACAATGGAAAAAAAGACAACACACACACACACACACACACACACATGCACTGAAGGGCCATAACGGATGTCTAAAAATGAATTTTGCCTAATAGGAGTTTCGGACTCCCTGAGGACACACAGCATACACACCCTGGTTTACAGGTTTCGTTCCTGCGAGACTGTACGCTGGCATGTCTGTCTGCCACATGCTCTGTTGGTGGAACTTGTATGAACTACAATCGTCCTTTTTGTTTCTTGAGAACTCTTTAGAATATTTTTTTTGCAGATTCAACAGCAATGCTAGCTCTTCACCAGCCGTCTCTGTCTCCCCTCCGACATCACAGACTACCCGGCTCAGGACAAATGTCTGTAAGTTTCAGTCGACTCTATGCCTAGCTTTTTAACTCGGGGTGTGTGGTTTCACCTGCTCTATCTGACACTGTTCTCTGTGCATCAGTTATTAATGAATATTATACAGATGTGACTGAGTGTGTTTAGCTAACATCTTGATCAGTTCATAATTCTATCCTAGATTATTTGTGGATTATTCAGACGGGAACTTTATATCTCCCAAAATGACCATGGGTTTCTTTTACTCTTTGGTCGACCTCCTTAAATAGAACTTGTGGAGTTTTCAAACACTCTGTTAACATTGCTTTGTGCCAAATTCGGATCATGTATGCTCTGTTGTTATTATCATGATCTGCCGGCGGGGTTGACGGAATAAAATCTCTCTCTGTCTACGATTTCTAGTTTACAAAACCCATGGACATTTCTGACAGGCACCTACACACTGGTCTACACGCTGGTCTACTCGCTGGTCTACTCACTGGTCCACTCACTGGTCCACTCACTGGTCCACACACTGGTCTACTCACTGGTCTACACGCTGGTCTACTCACTGGTCTACACACTGGTCTGCTCACTGGTCTACACACTGGTCTACACACTGGTCTACTCGCTGGTCTACACGCTGGTCTACTCGCTGGTCTACACGCTGGTCTGCTCACTGGTCTACACACTGGTCTACACACTGGTCTACTCACTGGTCTACACACTGGTCTACTCACTGGTCTACACACTGGTCTGCTCACTGGTCTACACACTGGTCTACACACTGGTCTACTCACTGGTCTACACACTGGTCTACTCACTGGTCTACACACTGGTCTACTCACTGGTCTACACACTGGTCTGCTCACTGGTCTACACACTGGTCTACACACTGGTCTACTCACTGGTCTACACACTGGTCTACTCACTGGTCTACACACTGGTCTGCTCACTGGTCTACACACTGGTCTACACACTGGTCTACTCACTGGTCTACTCGCTGGTCTACACGCTGGTCTGCTCACTGGTCTACACACTGGTCTACACACTGGTCTACTCACTGGTCTACACACTGGTCTACTCACTGGTCTACACACTGGTCTGCTCACTGGTCTACACACTGGTCTACACACTGGTCTACTCACTGGTCTACACACTGGTCTACTCGCTGGTCTACACACTGGTCTACTCACTGGTCTACTCGCTGGTCTACACGCTGGTCTACACGCTGATCTACTCGCTGGTCTACTCGCTGGTCTACTCGCTGGGCTACACACTGGGCTACACACTGGGCTACACACTGGTCTACACTTATTTCACCTCAATTTCCCACTTTTCTTCCAAAGCAAGGGTTCTGAGCAAGGCCGCTAATTTGTCAGTTGAATTTTGTACCGGTCACTCAGCCAACACCGGACACTTTGAGAAATGTCAGTCCTCCTTCCTGCAGCTTCTTCAACTCATTGAGAACTACTTGTAATGGAGATCGCATGGACATTTCATAAAAAAATGAATATAGATCTTTGCCTGTCGATACTTTGGGGTCCTGCGGGCACTGACGTACACACTGCCTAAAACTAATACTAACTTTATTCAGTTCAATTTTCTGATAATTTATGGCCTCTTGCCCTGAAACTTGCCCTGGTCTTTAAATATTCACATCTGCTGCCCTTCAGAATCTCTGGTCACTGAATTCTTCACTCTTGTAGACTCTTAATCTCATGTAATCAGTATCGGCCTCAACTCTCATACTGATAGTATTTCTAATTTCTGATCTTTTTTTTGTGTGTCTTTTCCCCTTTCTTTCCCAACCTTACAGTACATGACTTCCTTGTCCCACATTGTCACATGATCTAGATGTCCTTCCTTCCGGTTTCAACACTGAGGAGCTTGTTACACTTTTCAACTCATCCTCCCAACAAATCTTGGACTGTTTTGCTCTTTTGAGAATTTAAAATATCTAAATCTAGTACTCTAGTTCCCGCTGATTATATGATTCTATCCTCTTTGCTGGAAAGCAGAGCGCAAATGGAATCCAGGTCTCATAGGAAATCTTATGGGATTTTTTAAGACTTTATCAAAGATTGATCAACACAGCTAAGGTAGCACATTATGCTGAATGCTAATTAATAAACTTGTTCACAGATCTAAGATATTGTTCAACACTCATGAATGCTATCATAAATCCTTTACTGTTTCTTATATGGAAACCTGAAAGAAGTTTCAGAAAATCTCTGTTTACAAAATTGGCGATAAAAAATACTCATGCCACCCCAGACACCGATCCCTCAGAGACTAATGTCTCTCATATCCTGTTAGCTGCCATAAGCAGATTCGGCCAGTGTTGTCTTGTCAGCTGGTTGATGTGGGGGCTCAGATGAACTCCACAAATTGTCCTTTAGTTGTTATACCATGAAGTCTTTTTAAAGGAAAGAGTTTTCTTGAACATATTATGCCCCATTATTTTGCCAATAATTAATCGTGCACTATCAAAGAGTCCTTTCCAGTCTTAAACATGTAATTGTGCAACCTGTATTAAAGAAACCCGGCTTAAACCCCAAGGAACTTATTAATTAAGGGCCTTTCTCCAAACTCCCATTTATTTCCAAGATTTTGGAAAAAGCTGTCTTCTCCCAGGTCTTCTACTATACATACACACATATATATATATAATATATATATATATATATATATATATATATATATATATATATAAAGGGTTTACTAGAATGGTGGTATCCCCCAAGGCCTAATCTTGGGCCCTGTCCTTTTCTCATTATACTTGTTTCCCCTAGGCTTCAGCTTTGAGAAACACACTATTATGTACCATAGTTTCGTAGATGATATCACAGTTTTACCCACCAGTCAAACCCGATAACAAAAACACACGCAACAGTCTGTTTTATTGCAAATGCTGGATCTGCAACTAAATAAAAAAATATATATATTAAGTAATTACTGTATATATGTCCATCTCAGCCTTACCTCTAGTCTAGGCACTGTGCTTGGTCCCCTGTATTTTTGTCCAAAATGGGTCCCATGGTGTTTGAATAGATTTTCACCGGGTACTCCAGTTTTGTTCCACAGATCAAAGATAGGCAGAATAGGCTATTAGCATTTCCAAAATTGCCAGGTGTCTGTGTGAGTGTGTGTGCATTGGCATCCTGTCCAGAATGTACCCTGCATTATGCCTGAGTCCCCTGGTGTAGGCTTCTGACTTGCTGTGACAATGTACATGATAAGCGCTATAGAGAATGAGTGGCCAAGTGAATAAGCGTTAATCACATGGCTAGTCGTTGTATATTCTGGTCAGGGTTGCGTTAAGTGCGGGGGATTGTGGTGCTCTGAAATGGACTGGCTTTACATTGATGGTGTATTCCTGCCACACACTCACATGAATATTCCAGAAATGAGCGCTTACTTAAAATAAATCAAATGTTCTATACATAACATAAAAGACAAACATGGCCGCAACTGTTAGCACTCTGCAATATCTCGAGTCCTTTTATTCCGTGTTCATCAAGAAGATCTCAATCAAGTTAGCAAGATGTTCCTGAAGTTCTTATAAATTAAATTCTCAACATATGACCGTTAATTAAAGCTAAGTCAAGCTCTGTATTTTATGTTGTTTGAGAATTATTCACCCCTCCAGCGATTGCTACAAGTTGTGGTTATGTTTAGCATTGACGGCTTTTGCTCTGTCCATCTCTAGGGATAGAAAAGAACAAACCCCACTCTCCTCAGTTTTAATTTCTGTTTGTCTTTGATGCTGATATTATCTTGAAAGAATAGAAAGGGATTTCTAGAAAGCTCTTAATTCCCATGGATCAGGTGTAATCTAGGCGTGTGTTTGGATTGGCAGATTGCTGGTAGCAGGTCAACCCGTACAGCTAAGCTTTATGTGAAGGTCTAATTCCCTTCTTTTTTTTTTTTTTCCAGACGTTTGATAAAAAGCTCAGCATGACTGCCGCATCCTGTCTAAGTGTTGTACTAAAAATAATAGCGCTAAATAAGAGGACACGGTGTGTAGCGTTAGGTCAGGCTGAACTGCTTTACCAGCATTGTACATAAAGACCTTGGGCTACTCATGAGCACATTCGGATTTAAAACCTGTGATGCAGCAGAAAGAATTTAATGAGTCAGTGAAAGAGATTCTGGAAATGACTCATAGAATCCTAGATATTAAACTCAGCAGAGCTGCTCGTGGTTATTAGCCCCGCTCTATTGGAGAGAAGCTAATGCACGACGCGCAGTGTTCCACAATTAGCATGCAAATGAGCACTGCTTAAAAGCCAGTCTGAACTGGACCATGGGTTTGTTTGACTTTTTTCTTTTTTTTTTTGGAGATTGTGTTTGTCAACTAGAATCGTGTATACTCAAGCTTTTACTAAATCGCAGCTTGTCATGTAAATGAGAAAGAACAAAGTGTAAACACCCTACAGCTTCACTTCTGACTATATAGTACTGACACTGGAGACTCCTTCCAACATTAATACCTAAATTACAGGGAAAAAAAGAACTACAGTACCATATGCATGATTATATAACATCTCTGTGTATATATATATATTTTTTTTTTTTTTTTTTACTGTAGCAGCTTATCTACTATACATGTCTTTTGGACAAGCTGTTGCTATGGAGAATTAATCAACACCTTCTGACCAATCACAATGCAGGGCTTAACAGCACTGGTGTGTAAATAAAGATAGTGCTATCACACCACATTTTCCAGACGGTTTAATCGGACGGTGCAGAAACAGCGAATGTGTAAAACAGCTGATGTGCGATTTTCAGAAGTCGTGAGGAAGCGCATCTGAATCAGCAAAGCAAACAAGGAAACACACTGACCCACAGCAGCTGATCTAGCATTCACACACACACACACACACACACACACACACACACACACACACACACACAATTATAGTACTGCATTATTAGGAGAAGATTGTGTTTAACAGTGTTTATGTAATAGTCTAAGTGTGAATGTAAGCGTTCTGTACACACAAAGCCTCATTACTGTTCACACTGTAAATCTCTGTATATTTATGGTTTCATTTATAATATACTGGAATTCCAGTATTCACGAGATCAAAACAAGACAGGTCTTCCTTATTTTCCCCTAAAGTGTTTGATTCATTTTATATCACAGCAACTTCACATTGATAAATATGTTGTATGCATTAAAGAATATTACACGTTTTTTTTTTTTTGGTAAAAATCTGATTATAGTTTGCATTTATGTCATGAAGATCAGAAAGATTTGGCTTCGAGTCTGACTGTTATAAAGTCCTGAACCTGGAAACTTCTTCCATCTGTGTTACGTACACTCAACATTTCCTTAAAGACAACATCATTAATTATTACACGTTTTTGTTAGTTGTTTAACAAAACTGAATTTTGCTTTAACTAATAGTGTTTCAGTAAATCAATGAAACTGTAAAGCGCTGCAAACTTTTTAAAGGTTAGAATTGAGCAAGAAGGTTAGAAACTGCGATGTACAGTAGGTGCACAAATAACATCTTGTTACAACAGAGGTTTGCTGAAGAGCATCGCCGAACACACACGACACGTCAGACCTTGATGCAGATGTGCTACAGCAGCTGGAGACCACACCAGAAGCTGCTCGTGTCAGCTAAGGTCAGGAAACAACGGCTACAGGTCACATGTGCTGACCCAAATTGGGCAATAAAATATTGGAAAAACATTGTCAGGTCTGATGAGTCTCGATTTCTTCTGCAACATGAAAATCATTGGGACCGCAATATGTAAACAATATGAAAGCATGGATCCATCCTGCATCGTGTCGATGGTTCAGGCTGGTGGTGATGGTGAAATGGTGTGGGGGAGATTTTCTTGACACACTTCAGGCTCCATAGTACCAATTAAGGACGGTTTAAATGCCACAGCCTACCTACCTGAGTGTTGTTGCTGAGGATAATGCGTCATGTCACAAACTTAAAATCATCTCACACTGTTTTTTTGGAACATGGCAGAGTTTACTGTAAACGGTCTACGAAATCTGGGCCGATCCCACAGAACAGTACAAATGAATACCGACTGAGGGGAAGAGGAAGGCACCAGAACACCCAGTGCACCAAGGCTCACCAAACACACCGGACCGGGCCCAGCACCTATGAGACGGAAACACACCGGACCGGGCCCAGCACCTATGAGACGGACCGGACAAACGAGCCCCCAGCCCAACAGCCCACAGCACCCAAATGTACTGGTGCCAGACACCACAGCACCCCCTGCAGGTCACCACAAGCGGAACCCCCCCCCCCCCAAACAAAAAAAAATAGGTGGGTTTAATGTTATGGCTCATTTTTGTGCTTGTCTGTTTGTTTGTTTGTTTATTTGACACAATTTAACTGAATTTAACTCCGTAATCACTAAATGAATATTTATCAGAATTAGTGTGTTGACTGCTGTTGAATAATCTTCTATTGTTAGGTAATATTTGTATGACAGTTGGAAGCTGCTCAGCGTTCATAGGCCAGACTTAGAGCTCACACGCTTGAGTGTGTGTGTGTGCAAACTGATTAAAATTTCATGCTGCGATAAGTAGAAGTAGACACTAAGTATGCTTAAAAAAATGTTGATTATAAAATCCTCCTTCAAGTTTCAGACATGAATAAATGATTACACTTGATATATTTCACGCCGTAATCCTCCTTCTTATTGGGTCATTATTTTCCGAAATTCATTTTAGGATCGGCTTTTTTTCTTTTTTTTTTTTTTGGAAAGTGCAGATTTATTTAATTTTTTTTTTTATTCCTCTCTGCCCGTGTCCCCTCATGCTCAGAATAAAAAGCAGCTCTCTGATCTCCAGCCTGCAGAGTTCGGTCTCTCTGATCCTCATGCAGGTGTTGTATTTCATCATGCTTCCTGAGCTGAGCCGAAGGTTACAACGAGTTTCTCTTCCTCTGACGGAGACAGACTGCGTCTCCCAACATGCTCCAGACAAATGGCTGAGCGTCTGATGTACGGACTGACGGAGTGGACGCCAGCATGACGACCGAAGAAACGGACCGTATGTAAAAGTGTGTTGCCGTCCTGACCGTTTTCCGTCCAGCCGAGTGTGTGTGATATGAGATACGGGTTAATCAGGCTGAAGTTCTGGATTTAATCCGCTCATCCTGGGGCATCTAAAAAGCTAATGGAGTTGGAGCTGCTCCATCTGTCCTTTATTGCGAAGAAAAATCCAGCGTGTATCTATCATCCGTAATCAATCATTAGGATCATTTTTGTACGCTTGCCAGGTACCGTTTCACATTAATCAGTGTCTTCTGAAGCACACAAATACTTCACTCATAAATATTCACACTGACGCCCGAGGCGGTCAGCCTCGTCTCATAAATATTCACACCCACTGCCTAACGATTTGTGTGTTTTTCTGCTCCGTCTAATCCATCCTCCTCACCTCCGTGATATCCACGTCGGCAACAACGGTGCGGCGGGAAAGTGGGTTAGGGCGCCTCCGAGACGAACCTTATCGAGCAGAAAATCAGCTTCATTAGATCAGTATAGACGCAGCATGTACGCCGCGCGTTCGCAGCTTGTGCCTCGTGCTTCTCGTCGTCTCTGTCGTGTGCTTTATTCTGTCCCGGAGTTTTCTACTGAACTAGAAACCCGAGCTGGTGTCCTACATTCCAACAAGAGTGATAGAAATCCAAAGTCAAAGTCAAGGCCTGGAGGTGCTTCGCTCGACACGAACCTCTGCTGTCTCTGTGCTTCCCTATAGAGAGACTCGACCTCGCCAGACTCGAGCACCTTCGGGCTTTTGTGCACAGAAACCTTAATGTGCTGTAATTATTCTCCTAAATCACCAAAGGCGCTACAGGACGCTGGAAGAGAAGTGCCTGGGATTTTGTGTGGATTTCTATTTATTTTTATATATACTGTATATATATATATATATATATATATATATATATATATATATATATATATATATATATATTTTTTTTTTTTTTTTTTTTTTTTTTTTTTTTTATTCTTTTGCATGTTATACTGTATATAGCAGGTCATGTCACTAAGTAGGTTTGGAGTCAAGACCTCTACTGTCACGTCCGAGACCAGGATTGATGCCAAAGTCGAGTTTTAAAGTTTTTTAAAAAAAAATTCAAGATTCAAAAAGATGAAGAGCTCATGACAAAAGCGTATAATATTTTATAAGAATTTATATTTATATCAGTCAAAAACAAGACCATTTTTGCAAGACACAATCCCAACACAGACAACAAAAATGACAAAACCATGTCAGCACACAAAATATCTCCAGTTCTAAAGTCCAATCAGGATATAGAGTTGTGTTTGGAAATTAAGATGCATAGACCTACTGTAACTGAAAAAAATAAAGAAAAAAGCAAAGCAACGTGAAGTTTATTGAAAGCAATAAATAAATAAATAAATAAATAAATAAATAAATAAATAGAAATTGGAGAAAATAAATCCAAACCACATCTTGGACTTATTGAGAAATCCCCTTTTCAAACATGTCTACTTATGGAATGGGATTTAATCTCAGACAGGATTTTTAATAATCTGAAAATGAGTCGATCAACTTCAGCATGTGTGTGTGTGTGTGTGTGTGTGTGTGTGTGTGTGTGTGTGTGTGTGTAACCTGACACTCGACATAACCATTTTTTCCCTGAAGAACTATCACTGTAACATTTAAATGTAAGTCACCATCTCTTAAGTCGACCTGACCTCTGGTGACCTTGTGCTGTTCAATTTGTAATACATTATGAGCATCGTACACTTTATTTTTGCTTTATTTTTTATATAAAAGTAACATTGCTGTTTGAACTAGTTTCTTATCAAATTTATACAATGTCATGCACATCATTTACGGTCCTCTACAATAGCCTTGACACCCCCTCCTCCCTCTGACCCCCCCCCCCCCCACCCCAGCTTACTTTACATTAAATTTAATTAAATGATGTCAATTAAATCAAAGAAACATAAATATTTTACTGTGACAGGCTGCAAAGGCACCTGGTTGTTTCCGTCCCAGCCCCAGCAGCGACCTCGTTTCCCCTCTCGTCTGTTCCGACCCCTCAGCATTCAGCATCAGCAGTGAACTAATCACCTCCTGATCGTCTCTCATCATCTGCACCGGTTTCTCACTGGCTCAGGACTTAAGGTAGATTTTTTTTTATTTATTTTTATTCTCGAATAATTTATACATCACTGTGTGGCTTAGCAAACAAAAAGACAAACAAACAAACAAACTGCTCAGGTACAGGGACTGAAAATGAGAGATAAAAACTTGCCAAAAAACATGAGAGTCAAAAAAGTCCTTCAGGAAGCCTGGGGAACGATTCATCAAGTCCACATTAAAACACCAGAAGGTCTGGCTCTTTGGAAGCAAAATATAAAGAAATAGGCTGAGACGCAATAAGACTTTCACACAGTACTGTATCTTAGCAGAAATCTTAAAAAAAATGGAAACATGTTATTACCAACTAACTAACTAACTAAATAAATAAATAAATAAAGGCATTGCATGGCTGATATTCTGGATATTATAACGTGGAAAAAAAACATTACAAATAATAAACGCACCAGTAATAATAAAAGCTCACCATAATAAAGGAGGGAAAAATACCGAAGCACAATCGCTTCGTCTCAGAGAACGAAAATGAGATGAAAACTTCCTGAATCTGATTTTCTGCACCAAAGCTCAATCAAATAAGCTGTAATTACTTCCACACAGGAAGCAAGACGACGGAGGGAAAAATATCACATTGAAAAGGTTTCATCCTACTACACCTTCACTGAATCTTCTCTTCACACACACACGGGCATCAGATCCACACTCAGGAAAATATCTGTACACCTACCTGTAAAGAGACAGAGAGAGAGACAGAGAGAGAGACAGAGAGAGAGAGATGGATAGAGAGAGAGAAAGACAGAGAGACAGAGCGAGACAGAGAGAGAGAGAGAGACAGAGAGAGAGAGATGGATAGAGATGGATAGAGAGAGAGAAAGACAGAGAGACAGAGCGAGACAGAGAGAGAGAGAGAGAGAGAGAGAGAGATGGATAGAGAGAGAGAAAGACAGAGAGAGAGAGAGAGAGAGAGAGAGAGAGAAAGACAGAGTGGATAGAGAGAGAGAAAGACAGAGAGACAGAGAGACAGAGAGAGAGAGAGACAGAGTGAGATGAGAGAGAGAGAGAGAGACAGAGAGAGAAAGACAGAGAGACAGAGCGAGACAGAGAGAGAGAGAGACAGAGTGAGAGAGAGAGAGAGAGAGAGAGAGAAAGACAGAGTGAGAGAGAGAGAGAGAGAGATGGATAGAGAGAGAGAAAGACAGAGAGAGAAAGACAGAGAGACAGAGCGAGACAGAGAGAGAGAGAGAGAGACAGAGTGAGAGAGAGAGAGATGGATAGACAGAGACAAAGAGAGAGAGAGAGATGGATAGACAGAGACAAAGAGAGAGAGAGAGAGAGATGGATAGACAGAGAGACAAAGAGAGAGAGAAAGAGAGAGAGAGAGAGAGAGAGAGAGAGACACACAGAGAGAGAAAAAGTCATAAATAAGCAAGAAAAAAACTGCAGGTTTTTATCACTGAGCCCGTAGGGGGAATGAATCAGTACTGCACATGAAGCACAACATTTGATACACAGTATGATTAACTGCATTGTGTAAATTGTGTTTGCGATTGCGTGACAAATCCGAAGCACACACACATCAGACCAGTGAAGCCTGTAAATCATCACCAACATTGACTCCTCATTCATCAAATCACTCTTTGACTCGTGTGAATCAGTGAATCATTTAGATTACGATCGATTGACTCTGACCTCTGACTCTGTGAATCTTTTCAGTCAAGGTAATGAGTCTCTGCCATTTAGCCAATCAGGGTTTGTCCCTCAGTGAATCATTCGGATCATACCGCAGATTCAATCTTCTGATTACTCGCATTTGATTCACTGAATCAATTCAATCACTGCAAGGCTTCATTTCTTTCATTCAGCAAATTGGTGTTTATTTCAGTAAATCATTTCTGTCTAGGGTCAGATGTACTCTTCTGTCATTCAGTCCAGCGGTAAGTTCATGGAATCACTTGAAGTTCATCTGAGGAGTCTGACAGCAAAATGAGACGAGAGCCATTATGGACCTTTTGAGTATTTTCTCTGGGACATACTGTGCTGTTGTTTATATCAAAATATTTAATTTAATTTAAACAGGGTCTGGACGTATGTGTTGCTTATGAAGTTTTTTTTTTTCTTTTGTATTGTTTATCATTTTTCTCATGATCTTCAACAGACGTTAAATTCAATTAAAACGCTTCTGCCTGCACCAAAACTCAACATATTTTTCCCCCTTGATCTAATTTGCTTCCATTACTTTCTGTTTAACTCACTACAAAATCACATAAAAAGCATGAGAATGTTTTTTTTTTTTTTTTTTAATTAAACCTTAATCAACATATAGTTGATGCTAATTTGAATACTAAAATAACTACAAGCACAACTGCAGGCTGATTTATCCGTGGTGATAAAACTGTGAGTTTCATCTCATTGTGCTGTCGACCTTTTTATTATTCTAAATATATAATTTATATAACTCATAATGAAATTATTTTTAAAAATAGCAATGATTCTTAGTCATTTGATTCTGATTATTTAATATTTTCATTTATTTGATCACGCGACTGATTAATCGAACCAGAAGCTTGTACACATTTCAGATAAAGTCAAATTATGTCTAATTATTTTGCTAACCATTTGCTAATTAGCATCTAACTGTATTGCACTGTATTCACGGTTGATATTGTTTTAATTCAAATATTTACAAAAATAAATGGTTTATTACGCACGCTGTTTGTGGAATGACTTTTTGATTAGAATGTGATTTTAGATTTATAAATAAAAGCTTGATCTGGTTCACCGTCCCATACGCCTGGCTCTATTCCCGAATGGAGTGTACTCCACACACTGTACTGCACAACATCTAATCAGTAAATTGAGCGGTGAAGAAGGAGGCAGGAGTGAGTGCATTCTGCTCTCTGTCCTGCTGTAGATGAGGAAATGAAGAGTGTCAGGTGATTTAGAGCCTGGAACAGACCTGCAGCCATTTACTATCACTTATTCTCTCCACAAAGAGAGAGAGAGAGAGAGAGAGAGAGAGAGAGAGAGAGAGAGTAAATTACTTTATTTTTTTTTTACTGGGTCTGGGAGGCACTAGTGTGTCTCCGATGGCGATAAAATTCTTCCACCTGAAGAAAAGCCTATTCATAGGAAAACATTCAGTCTTCTTTAATGTTTTAGGGGCAAATTTGTTTCTTTTTTTTTTCTTCGCCCCATGACATCGCGTCAGTGACATCTGAACTCAAATAGGTTTACTACAGCAAGTATTCAGGTAACAAAGAAAATAATAATAATAATAATAATAATAATAATAATAATAATAATAATAGTAATAATAATGTATTACAAATCTGTTGTTGAAAAAATATGGTATTATTTATTTATTGTAATTTTTTGTATTATTATTTTAATCAGCTGTTTATGTTTATTTAATAAATAAAGGTTTAATCTGTTTACCAAGGGTGATTTTTCTTTTTTTTTATGGGTGTGTGTTCTGATTTTTTTTTTTTTTTTGCATTTTTGTGCCAAAAAAAAGAAAAGTAAATGCGCTTTTTTGTGCTTTTTTTGTGGTTTCTGTTTGTTGTGTTTTTTAATTTGTTGTGCTTTCTGATTTCTTTTTGTGAATTTTGTACAATTCTTTTTGTGAATTTGTTATATTTTTTACATTTGTTATGTTTTTCATTTTGTCATTGTGAGTTGTTTCCTGTTTTATTTTTGTGTTTTTTATTTGTTGTATTTCCTGATTTATTGTGTTTTTAAATTTGTTATATTTGTACCTTTTGAGGATGTGTTTTTTATTTTATATTGTTCATGGGTTTACGGTTTACTGTTCTTCTTCTTCTTCTTCCTCTTCTTCTTATTATTATTGGGTTTACTGTGATTATTTATTTATTTATTTATTACAATTATTATATTATTGTTGGGTTTACTCACTTTTTTTATTATTATTCATATATTATTGTTGGGTTTACTCATTTATATTGTTTTATTATTATTCATATATTATTGTTGGGTTTTTACTCATTTTATTTTTTTTTATTATTCATTATATTAGTGTTAGGTTTTACTCACTTTTTTATTTTATTCATATATTATTGTGGGTTTACTCATTTAATTGTTTATTATTATTCATATATTATTGTTGGGTTTACTCATTTTTATTTATTTATTATTCATATATTATTGTTGGGTTTACTCATTTTTTTTTTTTATTTATTATTATTCCTTATATTATTATTATTTGGGTTTACTCATTTTTATTGTTTATTATTATTCATATTATTGTTGGGTTTACTCATTTTTATTGTTTATTATTATTCATATATTATTGTTGGGTTTACTCATTTTATTTATTGTTTTATTATTATTCATATATTATTGTTGGGTTTACTCATTTTTATTGTTTTATTATTATTCATATATTATTGTTGGGTTTACTCATTTTTATTGTTTTATTATTATTCATATATTATTGTTGGGTTTACTCATTTTTATTTTTTTTATTATTATTCATATATTATTGTTGGGTTTACTCATTTTTATTTTTTTATTATTATTCATATATTATTGTTGGGTTTACTCATTTTTATTGTTTTATTATTATTCATATATTATTGTTGGGTTTACTCATTTTTATTTTTTTATTATTATTCATATATTATTGTTGGGTTTACTCATTTTTATTTTTTTATTATTATTCATATATTATTGTTGGGTTTACTCATTTTTATTGTTTTATTATTATTCATATATTATTGTTGGGTTTACTCATTTTTATTTTTTTATTATTATTCATATATTATTGTTGGGTTTACTCATTTTTATTTTTTTTATTATTATTCATATATTATTGTTGGGTTTACTCATTTTTTTTATTATTATTCATATATTATTGTTGGGTTTACTCATTTTTATTGTTTTATTATTATTCATATATTATTGTTGGGTTTACTCATTTTTATTGTTTTATTATTATTCATATATTATTGTTGGGTTTACTCATTTTTATTTTTTTATT
Source organism: Clarias magur (assembly GCA_013621035.1). Taxonomy (NCBI): domain Eukaryota; kingdom Metazoa; phylum Chordata; class Actinopteri; order Siluriformes; family Clariidae; genus Clarias; species Clarias magur. The sequence goes on along the minus strand of QNUK01001178.1, from coordinate 38,162 downwards.
ATTATTCATATATTATTGTTGGGTTTACTCATTTTTATTTTTTTATTATTATTCATATATTATTGTTGGGTTTACCAATTATTGACTGTAACAGTATATTTCCGATTTGTTTCCTAGTGTTTTTACAATTGTTATTGAGGTAGCTGTTGATTTTTTTTTTCTTGCATTTTCTGATTTACTATTGTGTTTTTATGGAACACAGGAACCTGTATAACAAAGACAAATAAAGAAATAAAATCCGAACTCAAACCATGTAGTAAAGGAATCAGCAATGACTTACATTCCCCACCTCCCCACACAAAACTTCTCAGAAACATGTTTTCGTCCAGTGTTTTTCACATTTACTGACATTCCTTTCCAAAGAGAGCTGAAGTTCTGTGAAAAGTGTAAAACTTGGGGGGGGGAAAGTCTCATACTGAGCCTGAAGGAGTCCAGAGTCAGTCGGCTGTGTATTAAATAAAAGAAGAGACGTTCTCTGTACGGGAGGGAGAACTGAGATCTGCTCTGTCACCTTTCTTCTTTCTTTTTTTAACAGACATGGTGATTTTTCATAAAGTGTTCTAGTGATCGATTTTACATGTCAAACTCTTTACAGTGGACATTATGAAGATGATTTGTGGAGGCCATTAGCATCCTGCAGCAGCCTGAGGCATGGCGCTTAACATCGTTGTGGTCAGCTTTAACAGATGCGCATCACTCTGGTGCAATCTTGCTCATAATTGGGCGTGTGAGAGATGAGATCTGTTCAGATGTGCTACTCGGTAATGTGGCGCTCTGCTGGCGGCGTGATCTTCTCCTCGGGGGCAGATGAAGGCTAGATTTTATTTGTTAAATACAAACTACAGGGTTTGAACAAAAACTTGCAAAACTAGATTTTTCCCCCACATTTTTATGTTCGGTTTTGATGGGAGTGCTACTTGTTTTGGTTTGAAGCTTTTTATTATTATTATTATTATTATTATTAATTATTATTATTATTATTATTCTTAAAGTGTGACTTTATTATACCATTATTTTGAGTGTAATTCTTTATTTGGTTAATTACTTATTTTTCTAATTGTTCATTGTTTCATGGATTCTTTTTTTTTAATAGCTTATAAAGTAAAAAATCTGATACTTTTGATTTATACTCATTTCATACTCATGTCCCTAATTTTGTTTTTGATTCTATGATGCTGCTTTGTGAAAATCTCCATTGTTAAAATTCAAATAAATTTAATTTATTTGATTTTTTTTTTCTTTAACTAACCAGTCATTATGTTATTATTCCAGTTGAAAACTTTGGTAATGTTCATCAAGATAATCTTTTATTTATTACGACCTCTGTCCAGTCGTAGCATCTATCTATCTATCTATCTATCTATATTTTTTTTTCCTCGTTATTTTGAGGTGTTTGAAATGAAGAAATGTTCATTAGGAAAATCCACATGTGAGAAAAGCAAGAATTATGACAGTGAGTGCCAAAACTTATAGAAATGTACATTATGGCAAATAGATAAATAAAGAGCAGAGATATGTCCAGCATTTTTGGCTCTCATTTTTGGTTTGATTGATTGTGACCACATTATTTAAAATAATTCCTAAATAAATACAAATATTGGATTAATTTCATTTACAGAAAAAAATTTATTCCCTATTTTTTAAAATTATTATTATTATTTATTTTTTTATTTTATTTATTTATTTATTTATTTATTTATTTATTTATTTTTTATTTATTTGTGCTCTGGTCTCTTCGCTTTACTGTTGCTTTTCTGAACACGATTAAAGTACCTGGGATCCATGTAATCACAGGATGGAATTAAAATAAAAACCAACCTCGTGAGTGATAACTTCATTTAAGCGTTTGGAGAAAAATAAAATCTATAAATCTGTCAGGTGTGATTTTTTTTCCCCAACAGTCCTGACACTAAAGATTAAAAACCCACTCAGCTAGTAATCCTTGGGGGGGAAAGTACAGTACAATCAATCTTTTCCACATTTTTCCCAAAATACCAAGAAAATGCAAACAACTTGCAGCACTCTGGCTCAGTAATCTCCTCCCAGTCTATTACACACGGGATCATAAGAATTATATATTTTAAAAAAATGTATAAATTTATGAGTTTTTAAACTCTAGCCACTGTTCCAACAAATGTTCCAGTTTACACACCTGAAGTCACACAAATACAGCAACAGACCCACCCACCCACACACACACACACACACACACACACACACACAGGGTGACAGCTGTTCGATATTACAGCCGCTGAACCATGAGAGGGAGAGGAGCAGAACCTGCACGCCGATTTACTCGTCCTTTTCGGCCTGTGGCTCCAGATAGCACATTTTTTTCAGGTCAAAACCTTTTAAAGGAAAAACTGTGTAAGATTGGAGCGTGCAACAGAACTACAACAGCAATACAAGTTTAGGATTAGAGGACTAGAGAACCCTGAGAGAGAAGGGGGGGGGGGGTGGGGGGCATGGTGAACTTCTTGTAATTGTGATTTAATGTAAATAATAAATAAATAAATAAATAAATAAATAAAAAAAAATACAAGACAAAACAAGCAAGCAGTGGAATATTAAGGCGAAGTTATAACAAGCATGTGACTATAAGTGTGTATGTAATGACTCGGGAAAAAGAATAAGAGAGCGCTGCAATTTACTCCAGAAAACCTCTGGATGTCATCAAGAGGAAGATGGAGGGTCAGAAACCATCAAGTAAAGCTGGGCTGTTTGCTTTTTTGCAGAAAGAGTGGCATAAAGTTCCCCAACAGCAATGATGGAGAGACGAAACACATGAAAGCTGTAACTGCAAATCGGAGGCTATTATTCCAACAAATACTGATTTATTGATGTTATTCAGCCGAAGCATTGACAAGAACTGTTCACAAATGATCCATTTCATTTGAGTTTAAGCTCTGCAAACACTGAATGATCACGAGTTATTTTAGTGTGTTCTTATGATATCATCACCTTATAATGATTATATTTCATTAAGTATAAACTCTACAGTTATACTTTGAATTTAGGAGAGATATTGTCAGAAGTTCACTATATATATATATATATATATATATATATATATATATATATATATATATATATAAACCTTTTTATACTAACTAACTTATAACTTTTTTTGTTTTGAATGTATTTATTACTACAGTTTACTTT